>VDFB02338372.1:5813462-5894803 GCA_007258455.2 Sequoia sempervirens | reverse complement strand
GAAAGAATAGGCATAAATTTTTTGATATGGGAGCTATTCATTCACTCCCCGTGAAAGGTTCCTTCGGGTGTTGATAGCTGATATGCCCCCGACTTATAACTTGATGTGATGATGAAAGGTCCTAACCAATTAGGTTCGAACTTGCCTTTGTTGTTGGGATTTGGGACATTCTTCTGATTTTCTTTTAAGACCAGTTCTCCAACTTGGAAAGTCCTTCTTCTAATTTTCTTATTATAGCTTCGTTTGAGTCTATTCTGATAGACTTTCAAATGATTCAAAGCATCGATTCATCTCTCATCCAGTAACTCCAGCTCATTTAGTCTTGATACTCTGTATTCTTCATCTATGATGAGGTTTTGTAGTGATATCTTGAGGGATGGGAGCTCTGACTGGGGAGTAAGACTTCGATCCATAGGACCAAGCGAGAAGGGGGTGGCACGGATGGGTGTGTGGATGGCCGTTTGATAAGCCTAGAGGGCGGGATTAAGCTATAGGTGTCAGTCACGACTTGCGTCATTGACTTATTTTTGGAGGATTTTGAGGATGGTTTTGTTCGTGGCTTCTACTTGGCCATTTCCTTGGGGATAGTATGGGGTGGAAAAGCGATGCTAGATTTTGAATTTCTCGCACAAGTCTCGAACCTCCTGATTCTTGAATGGTGTCCCATTATCTGAGATAATGGCTTGTGGGACACCATAACGACAGATGAGATAGTTCAGGAAAAATTTTGAGATCTGCTTCCCAGTGATATACGTCATGGGTATGGCTTCCACCCACTTTGTGAAGTACTCAGTTGTAGTTATGATGAACTTATGGCCATTGGATGAGGTGGGTGTGATTTTTCCAATGAGATCGAGGCCCCACTGCGAAAAGGGCCATGGTGTGATGATGGGATGAAGCTATTGAGCTAGAGCATGGATGAGATCCCCATGCTACTGACATTGTAAACACTTTTTAGCATGATCATGTGCTTCTCTTTCCATTGTGGGCCAGTAATACCCCATCCTCAGCAGTTTCTTGGTGATGGACATTCCACTTGAGTGTGAGCCATAGATACCATTGTGAACCCCAGTTAGAGCGGTTAATGCCTCCTCAGCGTTTAGGTAGTGCAGTAAGGTACCTTCTATGCTTCTATATTATAAGGTATCACCTAAGATCACAAATCTAGATGCCTTTTTGACAAAGGTTCCTTTTAGGCTCGATGGTAGGTCAGCGGGTATGACTCCTATTCAAAGATATGTATAGATGTTATGATACCAAGGATCGCCAAGACCAACGATTTCACACACATATTTTGATTATGGTACCTCGAATGTGGGAATGAGAAGCTACTCAATTAGAAATTCATATTTTGACATGTTATGAGGAATGTCTAATAGAGACCCAATTGTAGCCATGGTGTCTACTGCTCTGTTGTTGGTTATTGGAATCTGCTCAAATGTTATGTCAATGAAGGATTCCTTTAGAGTCTCCAACAATTTTTTGTATGGAGTGAGCTTATCATCCTTAGTCTGATATGCATTATTGACCTAATTTATGATCAACTAAGAGTCTCCGTAGACTTTGAGAGCTATGATATTCCAATGCACTACTATCCTGAGGCCTATAGTCAAAGCCTCATATTTCGCTATGTTGTTGGTGCAAGGAAATGCCAGTTTGTATGACTTCGGTATGCAATCCCCTTGTGGGGTGATGAAGAAGACACTATCTCCTGATCCATGTATGTATGAACCATCAAAGTATAGTTTCCAATGGTCAATTACGTTGATGTTAAAAATGGATTCATCTAGAAATTTTGAGACAAGAGGGTTCTCAGAATAAATGGGTTCTTCTGCTAGTTGATCTGCAATAACTTGTCCCTTAATGGATTTCCACTCTACATACTTGATGTCATACTCTGATAATATCATTACCCATTTTTCCATTATGCACGTGAGCATTGCCTTTGATAGTAGATACTTGAGGGGATCAATTTTCGCGATGAGCTTTACCTTTTGTGCCAACATGTAATGTCTAAATTTTTGGGATGCAAACACTACTACGAGGCAATCTTTCTCGATGAATGAGTAATTTAACTCATGAATGACCATTGTCTTGCTGATATAGTAGATGGCCCTCTTCATTCCGTTTTCATCATGCTAAGCTAGGAGAGATCCAAGGGTTGTTGTTGTTTCTAACACATATAAGATCAATGGCTTTCTTGGGATGGGTGGCATTAAAACTAGTGGTGTCAGTAGATATTCCTTGATTTTGTTAACTACCTCTTCGCATTTTTTTTATGCCACTCCCTTGTGGAGTAGGTGAGAGTATGGGTTTTTCTTGTCTTCCAGTTGTGCTATGAACTGTCGGATGGGTTGAAGTCATCATTGGAGGCCTCTCAATTGTTTTAATGTCTTTGGTGCTTCCATCTCAAGGATTTCTTTCACTTTTTCTAGATCTACCTAGATACCCCTCATGGAGACTATGTATCTAGCAATTTACTTGATTGTACGCTGAAGACGCGTGTCTTGGGATTTAGTCTAACTTTGTATTCCTCCAATCTGTCAAAGATGGCACTTAGGGTTACTATATGATCTTCTCTTTTTCTTGACTTAGCTAGAATGTCTTGGAATATCAATGTCATGGCCCTTTGATAGGTTGCTCCAGCATTCTTTATGTCGAATGGCATCATGTTCCAGTAGTAGGTCCCCCATGGACAAGTGAAGGCCATCTTATGTTGATCTTCTTTTGCTATCATGATCTGGTTGTATCCTAAAAATCTGTCCATTAGTGATAGCATCTCATGCCCTGCTGTCATGTCTACTATCATGTCAATGTTGGGAAGCAAGAAATCATCCTTGGGACATGCCTTGTTCAAATCTCTGAAGTCCATACATATTCTAATGGATCCATTAGGTTTTGAAACAGGTACCAAATTTGATACCCATTCTGGATAATCAATTAGTCGGATAAATCCTACATCTAACAACTTCTTGAGCTCCATTTTGACTAATAAGGCTATTTGAGGATGAATTTTTTGAAGTTCTTTTTTGATCGGCTTTGCTTCTGGATACACTGCTAATGATGAACCACAATCTCTGGATCAAGCCCTAGCATGTCAGCATAACTCCATGTGAAGTTTATTTGTCTTTCCTTTAGGAATACTACTAGGAGTTCTTTCTCTTCTGATAATAGTGATTCCGCATAGAATGTGATATTCGAGGTCTCCTCTATTCCTAGGTTGACTGGATTGCATTTTTTGGCCAAGACTGCTAACTTCTCCTGATGAATAGCTCTTAAAGGAAGATTGAATCCTTCATCCTCGGTCGCCTCAGAGAGGTTTTCATCATTGGATACATCCTTTCTTTTTACTTTTGTATTGTCAGAGAGTGCCACAATGTGGTTTTCACTCAAGGACTTGGATATGATTCTTAGTTTCTCACTTTTGCAACTGAAGGATTCAATCGTTTCCCTATAATAGGCATGTGTGTCCAACTCCATTATAAACCCTACCTTATGATCCCCATCTAGAACGTTATCCCTCAATCCCATGAATTCTGAGAGCGCCTCATCATTTTTGAATGTATCGAGAATTGGTGGTCTTTGTTGGTCATAGTCGATCAGTTGGGGGTAGACTAGGCGGATCTCATGATTTTGATGATCTGATTCAAAAGATAAGGTACTAATCATGCAAAGGGTAGTGTCCTCAAATAATCTAGGTAGATTGGTCATGGTATCTTCATCATCGCTACTAATGTAGGCCTCGGTTATAAAATTATGTATGTCTCTACCTATGGATATTGGTGAGTGTATTTTTGCTGCTATTGGCTAAGGAGAAATATTAACCGTTCTAACCGGAGGACTTCGGCCACATATGGTTATACTCGAAGGGGTACATCCAAGGCCAAGATTTGTTATGGGTTGCATCTCCGGCGTGATAGGTATTATGAGCCCATTGTCATTTTGTCCTAGTCTTTGATTTCTGTCGTAACCCATTGCGAGCATCATTTGTAGGCCCTTGCTTGTCTCATCCATTGGTAATTCAGGTGTTGGTATTTCATCTTGATACAACATGTGAGATGGATCTACTTCAATAACCTCATGGCCAAGGTCTCCCCATCTTGTGAATTCAGGATAGTTTTCCGGATACATTTGTGATGTGGAAGCTTGATTTTTTTGTGGGCGTCCTCGTGATCTAGGAGATTGTGGTAACTCTCCTATTACAAAAGCATTGTTAGGCAGCTTGTAGCTTCCACAATCATCCTCTTGGATGATGAGCTTGATATCAGAGATGGTGGGAATGGTGGGAATGGTTGTGTCTCTGTTGCAGAAGTGGATGCAAGAGTGGCGGGGTCAATGTATGGTGTGGATGGGCCCTCATCATTCTTTGGCACTTGGGGGATCTTGTAATACTTTTCCTCAAGATTTTTTGCAATATGAAAATGGCTCAGAATCTCCATGGATAGTAACCTCTTGTCCATTATGTGTAAATTTCACACATTGGTGGAAGGTTGATGCTACAACTTTCATCACATGCATCCATGGGCATCCCAGGAGGATATTATATGGGAAGTCGAGGTCCAATACCTGACAGGTGGTTTCCATGAGCATTGGCCCTACTTGGATAGGGAGTTTTATTGTGCCCTGAGACACTCTTTCTTGGTCATCATATGCTCTTATTGTGATTCCCTTTTCTTTGTCGATGGAATCTTCTGATATTTTCAACTGCTTGATGAGGCTGAGAGAACAGATGTTCAAATCTGCACCTCCATCCACCAAGACCCTTTTGATTTTGCTCTTGTCTACAATGGCTTCCAAGTGAAGTGCACGGTTGTGAGATGGTTGGGCGGGGAAATATTGGTTAGAGAATGTAAGGAGATTAGGCATTACGATATTTCTGACCATAGCTTGGAATTGCTCTGCATCGAGATCTGCGGGGACAGTGGATGAGGCTAATGCTTCCTCAAGGATCTTCTTATGGGCTAATGATATTTTTAACAACTCCATGATGGAGATGTGCATTGGCATTCTCTTGAGTTGGTCCAGGACATTATAGCCATTAGGAACTGATCTAGATGTAGGGACTCTATTTGGGTTCGGATGATCCTACAATGGTTACTTTTCCGCCTCTTGTGGTGACTCTACAATCTTTGGCATGGGCGCCCTTGATGGTGATGACCATTAAGTCTTCATTTAGGGAGGCAACGACTGTTTCGTACACATGATTTACACTACCCTTCCCTTTATCATTTTTATTGCCTTTGTTACCATGATTTGGCATCGGATTCGTATATATTTTAAGATCCTGATTTCCCATAGGTTGTTCCACGTTTATGATTTTCTTATCGACGATATCTTGGATGATGTTTTTGAGTCTCATGCAACTGTTTGTGGTGTGACCTTTAATTTTATGAAATTTTCAAAGTTGATTCTTGTTATACCAAGGAGGTTTGACATCGGGTTCTTGGTAATTCTTGAATGTAGGAGGTTTGATGAGTTTTTCATCGATCAACTTTTTCATTATGTCCTCAAGTGGTTCCCCCAAAATGGTGTATTTTCATTTGGAATAACTTTTGCATTGGGGTGGTCCTCTTGGGTCATTGAGATTATTGATGGTAGGATTGTTGTTGGGTTGGTATGTTGTGTGATGAGTTTTTTGGTGTTGTGTTTGGATTTGCTGTGTGGGTGTATTTTGGCGAGGACCACTAATGACCACCTTGGAATCTACGACACCATCATTAGTAAAAAATTTATTTCTTGCCCACATGTGAGGTTTATCATTGCAAGTGGATGATGGGCGGTTGTTTTGTTGTTCGTGGTATGATGTTGATTCTGCGGGTTGGGTCACAAGGGCTCTTTCAATGCTAAGCACCTTGGAAATCAGTTGATCATATGTGGTGATGCCCTGAACCTTGAGATGAAATTCCAAGCGGCCTTCAAGGTTGGATATGATGGTGCAAACTTGTTGTTCTTCTAGCATGGTCCACTTGCTTCGATTGGCCTTGGATCGCCATTGTTGAAGGAATGAAGCAAAAGATTCATTCTTTCCTTGTTTTAGAACATATGGTTCTTTGAGACTGACATCCATTACAATGTTACATGTGTAGTTCCTAATGAATGCATCCCCAATTTCTTGGAATGTTCTAATTCCTAAAGGTAAGCGAGAGAACCATTCTATAGCAGGGCCTTCCATGCTTCTAGGAAATAGCCGCATTAGATAAGTATCGTCATATGCGACTTCCATGCAATGAACCTAGAATTCCCTGATATGATCTTTAGGGTTTCCCATCCCTCAATATTTGTCAAATTTGGGGATTTCAAATCCCTTGGGGAATGGTTTCATCTCTAGGGTCCTATCAAATGGATAGGGACACAAGTTGCTTGGTGTCTTGGTTGTTCACCCTGATTGAAGGTCGAGCACTTGTTGTGAGAGCAATCTGAGTTGTGTCGTCGCATCATTTTGTGGATCATGGGGCGGGATGAAAGTGTTTTCGGGTGTTTCATTCGTTGGTTGGATGGATAGGTTGGTTCGTTCGTTGTTCGATGGTATCTATATGTTTTGGCAGGCAAAGTAGGCTTCCACTTGCTTTTGTATGAACAATGCTTGTTGTTGATCTTGTTGTTGTTGTGCTAGGATTTTTGCCTGTTGTTGCACTTGTTGCTATTCCTACAATTCTTGTTGTTGTTCCCACAATGCTTGTTGTTGGGCTGCCAATTCTATTGCTTCTTGTTGCTCTTGATATTGCTTTAATGCATGTTGATATTCTTGCACTTGCGCTGCTTGTGCAAGAAGTTATGCTTGTGCTTGTGCTTGTTGTGCCTGATATTGGGCTTGTGCTTGTGCTGTTTGTTCTTGTGTTGCTTGTTGCTGCAATAGAAGTTGTGCTTGAGAAGCCCTTTGTGCTTGTAATGCTTATGCGGCTTGTGCAGCTTGACCGACTTCTTGTTGTTGTTGTTGCAATAATGCTTGAGCTTGTTGCGCTTGTTGCGCTTGCAATATGGCTTGTGCAGCTTGAGCGGCTTGTTGTACAGATTTTTTTTTTGAACTTTTTGGTATCCTATTTGGAAAGCAGCTTGCAATGATGCATCATATTGGCTTGATGTGGTGAAATTTGGTGGTGGTGGAGGTGGTGGTGGATTTGGAATAGTGTTCGTGAAGGTGGTGTTGATGTTTTGCGTGATGGATGGTGTTGTTGGTGTGATTGGTCCTTGAGAGACCATGCTTTGTGATGTTAATGGGGTGTTTAATGATGTTGTCATTGCTTGTGTGTTTGTTGTTTGTTGTTGTGATATCAACAAAAAAATTTGGGCGTTCGGTGTAATGCTTTGATTGATGGTTGGGATATTGTTTTGATTGATACTTGGTAGAGGGGGAAGCCCTAAACCAAGGAGTGGTGTGGATGATAATGGTAATGGTGGAAGAGGTGGAAATGTAAGGGGTGTGAGTTGTTGTGAAAATTTCGTGGTGTCGAAGATGCCCCCTATTCTGAACATATCTCCCTCTTCTTGTGAATTTGTGAGAAGAGGTGTTTGAGGTGTTGCGTGAAAAAATGATGATGATGGATTATGATGGAATGTGAGAGGAACATTTTTGTGTAATGGGTTTCCAGGTATGTTTTGTTCCAATGTGGTGTTTGCGTCCATGTTTTGATTATTAACAAGGGGGTGCATTTGAAGTGCATTGAGAAATGCACTTCTCTTATTAACATTGGGTTGTGTTGGAGAAAACGATGTTGTGATTTGCAAAATATTTTGCGTGATGTTTTGAGATGGAGATGTAAATGAAATGAGGATGGTGGATGAGATTGGAGGAAATGATGTCTCCACTATGGTACTTACATCAAAATTTGAAGGCAACTTGGTCTCTTGTTTTGCTAGTTCAAGCATGTATAACGAAGGGTTGAGTCTCATCATGATGTTGATGATTTTATGATTCTTTGGATTTTGAAGCATTTTAGTCATTTCTTCACGAGACATTCCAAAGGTAAGGTCCTCTCCTTGGTTTTCTTCTTGCGTATTTTGTGATGATGAGAGGGTCAATGGATTACTTGATTTGGCTGGATTAGTTTCTGCATTTGTTTGGCTAAGATCGCTTGAAGCGGGTGTTTCTTTGTTGGCTTCCATACTCTTCTTGCATTGAGATCTAGTTAGAACCATAAAACAAGGATCAACCCTTGAGAATATGGGAGATGAATATCTTGATTCCTTGGATCGGTCGTTATTTTATGCCCCAAAGTATGAAGTTTTAGGATTCCTTGAGGATCAAAGGTGATGATATGATTATGATGTTATGGATGGATGATACAGATGTTTTTGGCTTTTGATTAATCTTGAATGAGATACTAGGCTTTTAGGACTTGCGGATTTTGATTTTGATTTTGGATTTGAGATTTGAGATTTTGTACTTGATTTTGATTTTAATTTTGATTTGGATTTTGAAAAAAAAGACCCTAATATGTTGGATGATGATCGAAGGGATAGCTTTGTTCAAAGGATGATGGTTTCAATATGTGCAAGGAGAAGGATGAATCTACCCACACCTATTCAAACAAGATGATTGTTTCACTAAGCATATGAAGAAAGATTCATCTACATACACTAAGCTAGACAAGATGACTTTGATAACTTTGACTAAGTATATGCAAAAGGATGCATCTACACATGCCTAGCCAAAGGGGTATTTTGATAAATGTTTTCAATGATTTTAGTCTCAATGATTTTGATGATTTTGATTTTGCCACAAAGCCTAGTATTTAAGGATGATTTCAAGATTTTCCAAAAGGTGATTTGTGAGATGATGTTGTTTTGATGTTTTGAAGGATGGATGAAAAATATTTTGATTTGATTTGATCCTAAGATGAACCTAAAAAAGACACCTTTGTTTGTCTAGACCTAGGTATCGAAGAGCATGCAAATGCTTCCTAATGAACTTTGTAACCAAGAAATGATTTCATTTGAACATTCATTTTCGGATTTCCAACCAATGATTTTTTTGATATTGGGGTTATGAGTCAACACATATGAAATTTCATTTTGCTCAACATTGCTTAATGAATTTATTTTACCAAAAACACTTTCTTCAATTAGGTTTTCAAACTAAGATGTCCAATGTCTTAATTTCTTCAAACCCCACAAGATATGTTATGTGAAATTCAATGAACTTAAGACAAGGGTTTCCTATTGTTTACTTAAGAAGAAAAATTGATATATAATCCAATGTTTAGAAACCTCTAAGGATGTGAATCCCAAGGGAAAGCAATAACATATGGATTGAGTCAATTGTATTTGTCTTCAAAAGGGTTTGAAATTTGGATGATGTTAAGTGTTTGTTTTTGAGATGTTTTGATCAAGCAATGCATTTTGTAACCCAAGAATAAGTACAATCCTATGGATGTGTAAGACAATATTTGTTGGATTCCCACTTGGACAAGTCCAGCTATGCCTATCTCTAGCGAATGGTTAGATGCTTGACCCCATTGGCTCCCCTCCACGACACTCACTTATACGGGGCAGCCAAGCATCAACACCCATGAAACTCCAATGGCATGTTTTCCATTTCTACTAGAAGACCGTAAAAGTGTGGGGTGGCTTGAGAATGACTGTTCTTGCACCAACAAATAAATTAAAGGATTTTGGAAAATTCTAGCACATGGGTTTTAATAAGGACTTTCCGTTCATGGAGATTGACCCATACGGCAAGAGTCCCCTTTCGATCCATCTTGTCGGAATCAACCGCGTGATATTGGAATTTCTTCCAATATCCACATTTATATCCTAGTTGGAAATACTCTTGGCTTTAGAGTGTTACCGGTTGAGTCGTTCCCTTGGGTGAGTACTTTTTCCCCAAGGCAGGCCCCCTAGGATAAACAAAAGTGAATGAAGAACACTATTCGTAACTTGATCAATCCTTGTTGGCAACAAAGAGAGAGAATATACGCAACAATGCCCCCACTCACACTCGCACAATATGTTGTTCAATTTTAAGCCCAAATCGAAGTGTGGAGGTGATTGCTTTGTCTTAACCTAAAGACATGAAAAAGGCCTTTTGATTCTCAAGATTGCTATAAAGCGCGAGAGAAGCGCATACGTCCTTTTTTCAATGAAATTAGTTCAAGTAAGCCTTCACAAAACAAGATAGCACATGTTCATTTTAGATCCTCAAAGCAATTGTGAATTCATTTTTTAAAGCACCAAAGGACAAATGATAGACATTTGTTCAATTTGTTAATCCAATAAACGAAATCTAGTAAGTTGTGATCCTAAAGTTCATTTTAGCCCTTTGCGAGAAGAAATTGAAAGGTTCCTTTTAAGCCCAAATGAAAATTAGTGTCCTAAGGATGAAAAGATAACAATCCTCAAAATAGTGTTAAATAAACACTAAAGTGTTTAAAAACACTTTGATTTCGTAAGACATAGCCCTCATGCTCCTTCTTTCTTCAATTTTGATTTCCAACCTACAAACAAGAAAAAATAGATCAGATTTTGAAAAAAATACAGAAATTAAAAGGCAGGAAACAGAAGATAAATTAATCATAAATATGAAACACGTGCTAAAAAGTCAAATTTTCCCTTTTACTATCTCCCAACATCGCAACTCGTGAAGGCGTCGTAGTTTGTTCTCCCAGTGGTGCCTTCACAACGCCGCTTACCAGTCAGCGGCACTCTATGTCGGGATAGAGAGCCCAACTGCGTCACAATTTTTGCCGAGCGTCACAGTTTGTGTCCAATGTCGCTATTTTCAAAAATTTCAAAAAGTCCTGCAAGTCAACGAGTCCAGTGGCAAAGTTAAAAATTTTAATTTTTTGGTGGGATGAGTCCAACAGTGCAGTTTGTGTTTTACGCGGTGCCATATAGCGACGCTGATGAGCTTGCAGTGCCAAAATAGTGACACTGACGAGTCCGCATTGGAATTCCCTATGTGTGAAGAAAAACACGGAAATTTCAAGAAAATGTTAGAAATAATGATATCCAGCCCTCCTTCTAGCACCAAATGTGTGAACCCTCTTCCTAGTACCTGCAAAAAAACATGAGTAAAAAAGTTAAACAAAGAATTGCAAGCTAAAACAAGGATTCCACATGAAATCCATATATAAACTCAAAATAGGAAAGAAAACAATGAAGAACCAAATAAAAGCAATGAAATAGCTTGAATCCTAATTTAAGTGTGCAAACTCATGATCCCATGGGGGAATTGGTGCCAATTTGATGTGAAAATTGGCCCTTTCCCAATTCCTAAGATGCAATTTTTGAATGTTGAAGATGATATTGATCCACTTTTGATGAAAGATAAGAACTCCAAGCCAAAAATCTGCAAAACCTAGCTATGACTCAATGATAATGGATAAAATTCAAGAGATATTTGAGCATGGTAACTTTGCTTGGATTGTGGATGATGAAATGAGGATATGAGAATTTTATTTATAGGATTTAAAGATGGAGGAATGCCCAAATTTGATCAATGTGGGACTAATATTCATCCAATGATATGGTGCCACTTGTCAAGCTATGAATGGATGATGGATGTGCAAGATTTGGGGTTTGTGCTAGTAAATGCCAATATTTGAAATTCAAATTTGTTGAAATGACATGCAAGAGGGAAGGTAAAATACAATAAATTCCACTTGGCTCAAGTTAAAGGACATGTAAGATGAAGTTATTGCCTTGTTGGATGTACATGTTGACTTGGAATTTTTGAATTCAAATTGAGAGCATATTCCAAAAGATGCCTTGTGAGGAAAATAGAGATTTAATAAATGAATTAAATCTATTTTCATGTGCAACTTGCATTATCTAGAGGATGTGACATGAGATGAGGTTAAATTAATCAAGGGTTAATTAATTTAACAAGAGATTTGATGATGTGACCTTGTTTGACTCAAATTTATGGATTTATTTAAATCAAATAAGAGAGGAATATGATAAGAGGCTAATTAAATAAAGATTTTGATTTATTTAATTAAAAGGGATGGTGTTAGATTAAATCAAATAAGGTTTTAATTTAATGGACAGACTTTAGAGATTTAATCAAATAAATTGATTATTTAATTAAATAGGGATAATTAGATCAGATGGATTGATTTAATTAACAAAAGGAATTGACTTAATCAGATAAAATGATTTATTCAATTAAGGGAAGAAAATTGATGAATTTAATCAGATAGGGGAATTTGATTAAATGGTTAGATTGAGGAATGATTCAGGAAGAAATGATGCTAATAAGTCAGGATCAAATGCATGATGCCAATCAGTATATTTTACATGTCTACACAATATAGGATCAATCAATGGTTAGTACATCTACAATAGGTTTTGGGTGTTGATTTTTTGTCCAGGTTGTGGATTGTTGATGAGAGGTTGGGGGTTTGCTCAGTTTAATATCCCTTGAAAAATAGTGGATTGGGATGGAGGACTGTAAGATTGAGGTTTCAATTAATTTTTCATGACATGGGGGACCAAGGGAAAAGATGATGATGGTGCCATTTGGTATTGCGATGGTAATGAAACATTAAGACTTTGTAACAGATTGAAAGGGTTCCCTTGACCGAAGGGTAGGGGGTTCCCTTGTTATATTTGAGGTGGGATCAAGGTATTACCTTGGTTGATGGGATTCGTAACCAAGGTGTTTTTTTGATTTGGGTCGATGATAGATGGGTTTGATGTGGATGGTGGATTAACATGGGTAGCTTGGGTAACCACTTGTTTCGATGTGTCAATGAGGTTGTTTGAACTACTTGTCAAGGGTTGAATTTGTGTGAGAGTGTTAACTTTCCCTTGTTTTCCTACTTGAGGCACTTGGTCCACATTACCTTGTGTAACATTAGGCATGCTTGTGGTACGCTTGAAATGTTGAGCTTGTTGTGGCATCATGGAATGTAAGCGGTTTGCCAAATGTTGGTTTCCAACTTGTGTTTTGGGGAAGGTTGGTGGTTAATGGAATGGTCATGTTGTGAATACCCACAGTTGCGTTTGTTCCAAGACATGAAGTGAGACCAAGGTTGGTTACTAGCCTAGTTGTAAGACTAGATGTTAAAGGTTGACTTGGAACAATGGATGGTGTTGGTTGAATCGTAGATGAAGTCAAGCCTTGTGTCAATGATTATGCAACAAAAGATGGGGAAATTGGAGCTAAGTTTTCTAAGGCTTGATGTTCTTGTTTGTACTCCATAATTTCTTCCTTAGTAAGTCCAAATGGGTTGTTCATGATGTCTTCTATATTATATGGTCTTGATGGAGATGAGGGTTGTTGTGATGGGGTAACTTGACTTCTCAAATCAAATTCTTGAGGATTGGGATCACTTGAGGTAAATGTGACTTATGGGAGAGTTGTGCTGGGGTTTGTAATGTTTAAACTCTCTAGTTGACTCAAATTTAGGTAAAAGGGATGCTCTAAGTAGTTTTGGAGCAATGGTTATAATGGGAGATGAAAAGGTGAATGATATGGGAAGTGATATTTTGAAAATGTTTTGGGACAACACTTTTGACTTAAGTTTGATGTTTTGATGTTAGGATAAAGGATGTTCATGAACTTGAGAATCTTTAGGATAGAATTGTGACCTTCAAGATAAACTAGTCCAAATATGATAACTAACTCAACCAAATGCATGGAAAATGATTCATTTCACATACAAAAGTAGATAAGTTAAGGGTTGGTTTGATTCATAGATGTTCAAGTCCAAAGTGTTTGTGTGTTTGAAATTTTTTACAAAGTTTGGTGAAGTGAAGAATGAGTTTTGATGAAGGGCTGGATGAAATGTTTGACCCAATGTTGACCTACAGTGAACCTTTGTTTTGCAATACCAAGGTAGTGAGAAACTTGTTATACCTCTAAAGTGATCAAACCCTAAAGACTCAATGATTTTGGTAAAGTGAAACTCAATGATTTTGGATAATGAAACTCAATGATTTTGAACTCAATGTTTTGTAATGTTCTCCTTGTATGATAGCGAGTGTAAGGTTAGGTTGTTCAATCAGAGCAATTGGACACCAAATGGTCAATGTGGGGTTCAATTTTTTCAATTTATCTTGCTTAAGTGAGTTTATTTTTACCACAAACACTTGTCTTGATTAAGTTTTCAAACTAAATGTTTATGTTAGAAACACCATAAATTTCACAATGTCCATTTTATGAAAATCATGAGGTTGAAGCCATAGTTGCTTATGTTAACTTTGGAAAATATGGATTGAGATATAATTCAAGATATTTAGAAATCTCTAAGGATATAAATCCTTATAATAAGCATTAATATCAAGTCTATTTCAAAAGGTATCCATATTTAGACCAAAGGGTTTAAAATTTTGAGGAAGATTGTGAATGTTTGTTGGCAACATTTTGGAACCAAGCAAAGTATTAAACTGACTCACAAGAATTTACCATCCTAGGTTTAGAAGATACTACTTGTTGAATCCCCACTTGGATTTCTCCAAACACTAAGACAACGTGAACAAATAGAGATTTGGTGACACTAGCTCCCCTCCATGGCACACACTTCTTAGGACCACCAAATCTCAAATCGTGAAGATCCAAAGATCCTAAGGATTTTCTTGTTTCAACAATGAATAGTAAAAATGTGGGGCAGCTTCGGAATGACCATTCCTGCACCAACAAGCATGAAGGTTTTTGGCTTCTAAACAATGGTTCTTAATAAGGGCTTTTGTTCAAGGTGGCCATACATGTGGCAAGACTAGCTCAAGATTATGGAGAATCAAGAGGCCTCTTAGTATCTTCCTAAGAAGATATTTTAACATATCACATGGATACTAAGGGTGACACTTGTTGGTATAACACATCCACACTTGTTGTTTATGACTTTCTTTACCAACACATTATTTATATAGCGGCTTGAAAGAGCTTGGCTTTAGCTTGTTTCTACTTGGGTCATTCCCTCTTTTCGAAGTAGGGAGGCAAGCCCTTTAAAGATAGAAAATTACAAGTATGTTTGTAGTTCTATCATCCCATTTTGTATGAAATAAGGAGAGAAAAAACACCACACCTTTTCCTTACACTAGCATGGGGTTCATTTTTAATCCAAATTGAAATATGTAGGTGATTATTCAAAGTGTTAAGAAATGTTTCTGTTTCTCAAGATCGCCGAGTGGTATGAGAGAATTGCATACACATTCAATAACAAAGATGTAAATCAAAACATAGAAAACACTTATTAATTTTAACCCCCAAAGCTAATATGACTTCATTTTATGCACCAAATAAAATGTTAAGTTTCCTTCTTCAATTTTAAGCCCAAAATCAAATGATGAAATGAGGGTTCAATTTAGTCCCGTTTGAGCGTTCTTTTTAAACCCAAATGAAAATTAGTGTGCTCCTAAAGCATAAAATGAAAAGCATGATAGATGGGTTATAATTTCCCCAAAAGCCTCAAATTCTTGTTACAATTATAAGATTTAAAGATGAGAACACTTCTTCACTTCAACTTTTATCACCCAACCTGCAAAACCCAATTAGCCTAAAAAAGCATTGTTGTATCTGTAAACACAAGGAAATAAAAATCTAAAGAGAAAATTGTTAGATTGATTAGTTCATGCCCTCCTTCTAGTGCTAGAATGTGATTGGATGGATTAGTATGGGTCGATTATGCTTGATCCATGAAGAGTCAAAGCATAAGGAAGCCACTAACATCAAATCTCAACAAGATCATTCAAATGAAGATTAAACTAGACATTCATCAAACTAAGCATTCTAAACTATGAAAATGTTTAAATGTCTACTCTAACCCATCTGAAACTTATCCTTTTGTGAGATTAGTTTCGTGCTTGTGTGAAATGATGACCCTTTCCCAATCTTGTGGGTAAATGAGCTTGCTCAGTTAGTTTTATTGAAGAAAATTGATGGAACGGTTGTGAGATGTGTATGTAAACATGATTTTAATCTAAATAAGAATGATGCAAAGCTAATTAAACATGATATATGATAAAATGAATCAAATATACAAATGCTAAGCTAATATAAATGAGATTCTAAGCTAAAATATTCAAACCCTAATTAATAAACAAGCTAAATGGATGCATTATGTGATCCTGGAATTCATTAATTGAAGCTTAAAGCTAACTAAATGCAATTAAAATTAACTAAAAGATGCTAAATTTGTGCTAAATGTGAGTGTGAGTATGAGTGATTTCAACAACATAAGTTTTCTTTTGAAAGATCGATCCATTTGTCTCCAAATAGTGACCTATTTATAGGAAAGCAAATGAGAAATGAAGGGTTAAGGTCAAAAAGGCTAATCAATGGTCAAAAAGGAAAGAAGATGGAGGCATGGATCATGGATTCTCATCAAGGGATGTGAATCAATGATGAGATTAAATCAAGGGTTCTCATTCCTTCAAACAAACACACTTTTAACCTATACAAAAGGTCACAAGTTAACTTGCACAAAAAGTTTTGAGTTAACTTAGACATGAAGTTCTGAGTTAACTTGCACATGAAGTTTTGTAAAAATATTCCCTTTTTCAAATGAGTGAGGAGAAAAAATATTCTTTGGAATATTCTTGTGGGTGAGGAAATGCATATTTTGCAAATTAAAACAAAGTTTAATTGTACAAATGGGGAAGGAATATTCCATGGGAATATTCCCCTTTTGGAGTAATGTGCAAAGGAGGAATATTCCCTTGCAAGTGGGGGGAGAATTAGATTAAGATAATTGATAATTGAACAATGTTGCAATTAGGGGATTTAGAAGAATTAGATGATATTCATTACATAAAATAATTTAATGAATGGGGGAAAGGTGGAATGACATTTAATTAAATAACTTAGTGTTATTTAATTAAATAAGAAGATTTAGAGATTTAAATTAAATAGTTTGATTTATTTAATTTAATAAGATGAAATATTAGCATGAAAGGGGATAAATTCATCTAATTAGATTAATTAGATTAGTAGATGAAAATGATGCAATTAATTAAATATTTAGGATAAATTAATCAATTAAGCAAAAAGATGATGGGTTTTAGGACGAAATGATGTTAGCTAGCCAATGTGATCCATTGAGATATTTTTAGGTGTCTACACTATCCAACGCAATGTGGATACACCTCGACTGCTTGTCCAAAGATATTCACAAGTAAAACTTGATGTCCACTATGCAAACAATGTGCACACTCACTCCAAGCTAATGGAACCTCAGGTTGTCTAAGCCCCCAACAGGTGGCAAATGAGAGAATCTTATTAGACTCCCATACCATATCAAAGCTATCACTCTGAAAACTTCAATCAGGCACCACAAAATGAGACTTTAGGCTTCACAAGGCCTAACAAGCTACATTATGCTAAGAACCTATGAACAAGGCAAGATAAGGATCCACTAGCAAGAAAAGTGTGTTATGCTTGGTGGCCTTGAAAGGGGTTCAAGCTTCACAAGGTTAGCAAATTGTGTTATGCTAAACACTTATGAATAAAATGCAAGTAAAGTTTTGTTCAAAGGGATCTTTCTTAGTTCATGTAAGGTCTCTTCTTAGAGAACAACATTCCTAATGAATCCAAGAGAGGAAAAGTCTAGGATAAAAGAATCATACGCTAAGAAATATCATGCTCTCAGAGGACATCAAACCCAATAACACCACCAAGAAAAAGATGCATCACAAGCCAACATCTGAATATGGATTTGAAAATGTTAAAATACTGCCAAAAATATAATTTAGATTTAGGTCCTAGGTCACCTACCTAGGACACACACTGCTCAATGAGAAGTGTTATGTTTAAGCATTAATGAATGTTGGGTTTCCTCTTTAGAAAATACAATTAATTAGTCTTGGATTTGAATTAAAAGGGCCAATTAAGGAAAATTAAGCTCAATTAATTAAAAGAGCCCTAGATAAGTGTGAAAGTGTAAAGAGGTAAACTTTACAACACCAAAAATAAGGCACAATTAAGTCCATTTTAATTAATAGGGCCCTAAACTTAATGTGAATATGTAAAATACATATTGTAACACTAAATTAAGGCATAATTAAGTTCATTTTAATATTAATTCCTATATAGGTGTGAAAATGTAAAGGGATACATTTTTCTACACTACAATGATTAACAATTTTTTTTAATTGATTGTTTATTTTTGCAATTATACCTTTCACCTAGAAAGTCACACATTTATTTCCAATTATATATATGTGTGTGTGTGTTGAACACAATGGAATACTAAGAGGGGGGTGAATCAGTATTCTATCAAATATCAAACCCTCTAGAAAAAATAGATACTTCAAACTTTACTGCATAAACATAACTATGAAAGATGAACACTGTGTGAACCCTTTTCCTAGTACCTACAAAACAACATGAATAAATGAGTTAGACAAGGAATTACAAGCTAAAAGAAGGATTCCCCATGAAATCCATTTGCAAACTCAAAATAGGAAAGAAAATAAGCAAGAACACAAAGAAAATGATAAAAACTAGATTCAATTCTAATTCAAATAGCAAACACTTGATCCCATGGGGGAATTGGTGCCAATTTGATGTGAAAATTGGCCCTTTCCCAATTTCTATGATGCAAGATTTGAATGTTGAAGAGATAGTTGATCCACTTTGTTGATGAAAGATGAAGACTCGATGCTAAATCTGCAAAAAGCCTAGTTAAGAATTCAAATGATGGATGGAAATGGCTAAGTATTTGAGCATAATAAGTTTACTCAAATTGTGGATGATAAAATAAGGAGAGGAGCTCTTCATTTATAGATTGATAAGTTGAAGAGATGTCCAAATTTGATCAATGTGGGACAAAGATTCAACCAATGATATGATGCCACTTGTCAACATGTGAGAGGATGAAGGTTGAGCAAGTTTTGAGGATTGTGCCAATAAATGTCAATATTTGAAATTCAAATTTGTTGAAATGACATGTAAGGGGGAAGGGAAAATGCAATAAATGCCACTTGGCTCAAGGCAAAAGACATGTAAGAGGTTTTAAATGTCTTGTTGGATGCACATGTTGACTTGGAATTTTTGAATTCAAATTGAGAGAATATTCCAAAAGATGCCTTGTGAGGAAAATAGGGATTTAATAAATGAATTAAACCTATTTTCATGTGCAACTTGCATTATCTAGATGATGTGACATGAGATTAGATTAAATTAATAAAAGGTTAATTAATTTAACAGGAGATTAGATGATGTGACTTATTTGACTTAGATTTATGGATTTATTTAAATCAAATAAGAGAGGAATATGATAAGAGGCTAATTAAATAAAGATTTTGATTTATTTAATTAAAAGGGATGGTGTTAGATTAAATTAAATAAGGTTTTAATTTATTTAATTTAATGGATAGACTTTAGAGATTTAATCAAATAAATTGATTATTTAATTAAATAGGGATAATTAGATTAGATGGATTGATTTAATTAACAAGAGAAAGTGACTTAATTAGACAAAATAATTTATTTAATTAAGAGACGAATATTAATGAATTTAATTAGATAAGAGAATTTGATTAAATAGTTAGACCGAGGGATGATTTAGGAAGAAATGATGTTAGTAAGTCAGGATCAGATGCACGATCTTAATCAGTATATTTTTTATGTCTACATTTTGCCCCTCTTTGAAGCAATGCACTTGTTGCGTTGGTTCAAAGAATAAACGATCTCGATCAAAGCCAAAATTTTTGATATTAAAAACTTGCCCCATTGCTGCATGGCAAGAGAAAACATGCCATTATAATGCCCCCTCGAGAGATCAAACGAAAATTTTAATTTTTTGGGTGATCTCGCAAAAAAAGGTGACAATGTGTCCAACAGGTCTGGAAGGGGTCTAAGAGGCTAAAAACGTGTCTAAATGCAATAAAACGATGAAAAAAAAGCCTCAAACGGATGAAAAGAGATTTGGGGGACTGAAACCTTAGCAGGACAGCCCTAGAGGGTCAAAAAACCCTAATTTTTAGGCTTAAAAGAGGCCTAAGGGGTCACTTTCAAGTCATTTTCACACACCTCCAGTCGCAAAACCTGAAATTCAAGCTCTGACCTCCTGACGATATGGTGCAACGACAGCTTCCTCTGCATATTTCAGACTAAGTTCGGACCTACCAGCGACCACCTGGCATCGGTGCCCCAGTATGTGATCCTAACTGAAGCTTCATTTTTTCATTTTAAGGCATTTATTACATGTTTAATAATGAGTTCACCTCCAGCGGTGCTATTATAGTGTCGCTCGATGTTTAAAGTGCACCGCTTTTATCCTTTTTCCACCGCAGTAGTGCGATTTGGAGTTTAAAAACTCCACTACTGGGCTCGGGCTTGGCTCGGACTCAGCGGGCCAGTTTGGAAAAGTGTGCCGTGACAGTTCCCTTTTCATGAAAATTGCGATGCTAGGGGTCAAAGTGCACTGCGGTGGTGCTATTTGGCTAAATTTTGAGTCTAGCGTCGGAGTTTGAGAAAACTCAAACTGTGACGCCTTCACAAAATGTGCCGCTGGGAACGAGTTTGAGGTGCTAGGCTAGGATTTTTCCAAAGTTTTTAACATGTTGACTTTCTCTGATGCAGGATGGACCTAGGGAGCCTTATTCTCAAGAGAACCAGTTGCGGGATTTGGCTAGCATCCTACGGGACTTTAGCCACAGAGACTAGGATCAACTGGGAGCTGCAGGACTATGGCATATTGCGTACACGGTGCCCATGCACACACACCTCAGGATGTTGTCAGTGCTGGTGAAACGGCGGCATAGCAAGACGTCATCATTTCATCTTCCCACTGGTGAGGTGACCGTCACATTGGAGGATGTTTGGCACATACTACGATTACCCATTCATGGCCACTAGGTGATCTACGACATGGAGGAGGGATGCGATTGTTGCACTTGAGTCCTTGCCACTTGAGATATCATTTACTGCGAGGGACAAATTGAGCTGGAGCGGTACAAAGTCATAGCACCCCCCTTCCGTTGGGCGATTACAGTGATCATTTCAGGTTTCGTTGCCCTAGACAGATGAGGGCGGTATTTCAATCCTGGATGGGGATACTACTGGGAGAGGATGGTCTAGGATAGACCAATTTGATTCGCATGGGGGCCTGTCCTTCTTGCTTCACTTTATAGGGATCTCCACGAGTACGCATACATGGATGGCAGAGCACTGGGGGTTGGGGTGACACTTTTGCATGTTTGGGTGTGGGAGCATATTTTTGTGCTACATCCATAGGTCATTTCAGTTCCGATGGGGGCAGAGGATGCCTTGGTGACACAATACAAAGGTGGTGTGTCCACACACACTGGAGAGCACAATATCTCCTACTAGAGGCGGGTCATAGATGAGATGCTTGTGTTCACTTGGAGATCATACATCGGTTAGCCTGGATGGGATGACGATGCAAACTAGCTCTTCTACTGCCATCAGGATCGATACATGCAGGGTCAAGAGCACACCATGATTGAGCGGTACCTGCCTAGGCGCGTACAACGTTAGTTCGGAGAGCCGCAGGATCGGCCTGATGACGGCTATGTAGTCATTTTTTGCACACAACCTGACACAGGTGTCATGGGGACATGGTATTCCTACCGCAGAGGTAGTTGACAACTTTCGGCACTTGGTGGTCTGACCTTAGGCTTACGATCAAGGCTTGGTAGACGCAGGGACTACACAGGCCTATAGAGATTAGTTCAAACCTCCCCTATGATTGACTGTTCCAGGTGAGGATCCAGAGGCGTATAGGGTCAGAGGCAGAGGTAGAGGATGAGCACGAGGGTGAGGACCGAGGATCGAGATCTGACAGGATCCACCAAGGGTGCCCCCAGTTCTGCCAGGTCACGAGGATGTTCCCATGCAAGACCAACATCAGGATCCACCAGTCCCACCACCACAAGCTTAGGGTGAGGGTCAGGTTCACACACAGACATGGGCACAGCCAACAGGATAGGCAGATGCATGGGATGCCCTAATTTTACAGTTGCAGGCACAGGTACAGGTAGTGACAGCCGAGAGGGACCAGGCACGGGCTGAGAGGGAGCAGCTTACAGTAGAGAGGGATTAGGCTATGTAGCAGAGACAGGCTGCAGAGCTACAAGCAGCAACAAAGCTAGGCCACAGGTAACAGATTAAGAGTATGATAGCCTCTTCATCCCAGGGTATTGTGTCGGTTCAATCCTACAAAGATGTTATCTGAGAGATAGAGTACTACCATCAGGCTTACCACAACCATGTACCTAGAGCAGATTGGGTTCCAGAGTACTCAAAGTGGGCCAGTCAGAGACCACCAAAGGGTCATGGTGATAGGGGCGAGGTCAGCATCCATAGTGATCAAGCTCGATCGAGATATTATGATGTACCTTTTTGTGCCTTATGGGCTCATTTTTGATAGTCCGACGAGCATTTTGTACTGATTGACACATATGTATAGTGATTCGATTATTAGTCTTTTGTACCATGACAGTGACATTGATGATATGATATATGAGCTGATTTTGATGAGATGTACCATGTACTTTTATTTATGCATGGATGGTTTATTTCTATATGCTTTACAGTGATGTTCTATGGATGCCTTTATTTCTAATGATGTTTATGATATGCCATGATGTGCAATAATGTGTGTAATAATACTTAATTATGAGATGATTTATGAATGGATGTAATATGATGTGATGGTCGTGATATGATGCAAATGGTTTTATGAGATGCTTTAGAATAACAAATGTTATTATCCTAAATGATATATGTGATGCAATGATATGTTAATGCAAAGTGATATGCTGATGCGTAATCAATTGAATGCTTATATACCTATTGCTTATGATTATGCAAAAATGATTATGGAATGCTTTTATAGATGGTATGTGATGATTTAGATGGTAATATAAAATGGTGATGAAATGAAAATGACTGCTATGTGATGCAATGCAATGCGTGAAATGTGATGGCATGTATGCACCTATCTATGAAAAATGTTTATGGTAACCTATTTATATGATGATGATTTGAAATACAATGCGTGTGTTTCCTATATGATATGTTTATGCAATGTGCCAATGATTTGTGGATGTAGGATCGATGATGATGATGGTGATGATGATCAACTATCATAGTACCTTGTTAGTGCGGTTAGTAAGAAAAGAAGAAGCCATTTCAACAAGATGCAAGATGACACAAATGCAGATGATGATGATGATGATGATGATGATTACTTGCCGAGGAATTGGGATTTTCAAAGGGCCAAATTTTCTTATGTTTGATAACACACGTGGTACGATGCATCAAGGTATAGAAAACCAGGATGTCGTTGTACCTAGTGCGATGTACTTTGACTCGACAATCAGACAGGAGTATCCTTGTTCACACCTGACATACGAAAACTTTGCTAGGATGTACTTCATAAGTTTCAAACACCTCAGACCAAAACACGGAAAGGTAAACCTATCCTTATAATAGTCAACAAGTTTCCCTAGACATCTTCCATACATACCTAACAAAGCAAGTATTCACCGAGGTTATATTGCAAGAACATCCAACAAGCACAACAGAGAAAAGATAATGATCATTGCCCCATTCCTATTTCTCTAAATCCGTTGTTTTGGGATATCATCGAGACGTCCTTGGAATGAGCACAAAATAAGATAAGTTAAAAGATAAAGACCAAGTAAACAAACAAACTGATGCTCTTCACTACTGCTAGCGAAAAGAGGATGTGTTTTCTAAGATGATAACCGAAACTTATTGCCAAAAGATAATGCCCATTGTAGGAAGGATTCATCCTAGGACATGTTAGTGGATGGCAGCACGCCATTTCGTTTATAAGGGATGATTGATATGGGACCATTCAGATGATGTGTTACTAATATGAAGAGATAATCAGCTTGCTTACGTACTGACTTAGACTTCAGACTTGATGTTGTGGAGTTTTCTTGTATTTGCTAGGCTTGTTTCCAATTGTTTCACCAAAGGTTGAGGATGACGATCAGTTTATTGTGAGTGGTTTTTATTGCGGGTGCAAGCGAGATGAGACGGATGGGTTTTTTAAATATTTGGATGTTTTTCATGTTTTGTAATGTTTTGAGGCTATTTTTGGTGTTTTTTCGAGATTTTGCAAATGTTTTATTTTTTGATTTTTCGATGTTTTTGGGATTTTCTGAGATTTTGACCAAGAGACTAACCTAAAGACCTATCCTAGGGGTCTCAAGGTCTGATCAATAGATTAGCCTTGCCTACATTATATACGTAGAGACCACATAGTTTGACTGACGACTTGACTGATTTAAAGATGAAGATATACATGATGAATTGTCAGTTTATTATGACGGACTCCTATAGGACTAACCTAAATGTCTTGGGGGATGATCAAAGATCAACCTTGCCTACATTCAAGCTCAGATATGATGTAGTTCAACAAGACGACCTTGTTTTTGGCTTTTTGAATGGCTTTTTGACCTATTTTTGGATTTTGATATGATTTGAATGTTTTTGGATTTTATAATTTTTTTTTTTGGATTTTCTGATTTTGAGGACTTTAAGAATATACACGAATCCAATCCGATGAGAATGCGTTCCCCAAAGATGATGCAACTAGACTACTCCAATAAAGCGGTGGACAAATTGACCTTGAGGATGGGTCGGTAGCACTAGGAGGATCATGATACCAACACAAACCAAGCTATGGTGCGATGCTAGTAGATGTGTGATGGATGGAGACCGAATGCAATGGATGGTGGAATCAAAATGGATGGATGATGCGCTCTAACATCCCGGGTGGATGGAAAGTGCTTATTTACACAAGGCAACTGCTTGCGGGTTTTCACCAAGGTACTTTGCCCAAGTGCCACCAAAGTGGTTTTCACTATAGGACCATTTTTGATCCTTTTTCTAATTTTTCTAGATTTTCTGATTTTTTGTTTTTGATTTTTTGATTTTTTTTTTGTCACCAAGACGCCTATTTGCCAAGTTTTCGCCAGAGTAACCATTTTTTCAGGACTTTTTCTATTTTTTTTGGATTTTTGCTTTTATACCTTGAAAGATTTAGGCATAAAACTTTTTGAGATGGGAGCTATTCATGGGCTCCTGCAGAGGTTCCCCTTCGGGTGTTGATAGCTGATATGCCCCTGATTTATAACTTGTTGTTATGACAAACGGTCCTAGCCAATTAGGTTCGAACTTGCCTTTGCTGCTGGGATTCGGGACATTCTTCTAATTTTCTTTTAAGACCAATTCTCTGACTTGGAAAGTCTTGCTTCTGATCTTCTTGTTGTAGCTTCGTTTGAGTCTATTTTGATAGACTTGTAGATGATTCAAAGCATCTATGCTTCTCTCATCTAGTAGATTCAGCTCGTTTAATCTTGATACCCGATAGTCCTCATCAATGATGAGGTTTTGCAATGATATTCTGAGGGATAGGAGCTCGATCTCAATGGGGAGGCCATCTTCTGATCCGTAGACCAAGGAGAATGGGGTGGCATTGGTGGGTGTGTAGATGATGGTTTGATAAGCCCAGAGGGCGGGATTAAGTTGCAGATGTCAGTCATGACCTGCATCATTGACTGTTTTCTTGAGGATTTTGAGGATGGTTTTATTCGTATCTTTTGCTTGGCTATTGCCTTGGGGATAGTACGGGGTGGAGAAGCGATGCTAGATTTTTAATTTCCCACACAAGTCACGAACTTCCTGGTTCTTGAAGGGTGTCCCATTATCTGAGATAATGGCTTGTGGGACACTGTAACGACAGATGAGATAGTTCAGGATAAATTTTGAGATCTGCTTCCTAGTGATATATGTCATGGGTATGGCTTCCACCCACTTAGTGAAGTACTCAATTGCAGTGAGGATGAACTTATGGCCATTGGATGAGGTGGGTGTGATTTTTCCAATGAGATCGAGTCCCCATTGTGAGAAGGGCCATGGTGTGACGATCGGGTGAAGCTCTTGAGTTGGAGCATGGATGAGATCCCCATGCTGCTAACATTGTAAACACTTTTTAGCATGGTCATGCGCTTCTCTTTCCATTGTGGGCCAGTAATACCCTAGCCTCAGCAGTTTCTTGGCGATGGTCATTCCACTCGAGTGTGAGCCACAGATACTATTATGAACCTCGGTTAGAGCAGTTAATGCCTCCTCAACATTTAGACAACATAGCAGGGTACCTTCTATGCTTCTACGGTATAAGGTATCACCTATGATCACAAATCTAGATGCCTTTTTGATAAAGGTTCATTTTAGGCTTGATGGTAGGTCAGCGGGTATGACTCCTATGCGAAGATATGTGTAGATGTCATGGTACCAAGGATCACCAGGACCAACGATTTCACACACATTCTAATTCTAGTACCTCGAATGTGGGAACGATAAGCTACTCAATCAAAAATTCATATTTCGGCACATTATGAGGGATGTCTAATAGAGACCCAATTGTAGCCATGGCGTCTGCTACTCTATTGTTGGTTCTTGGAATCTGCTCAAATGTTATGTCAATGAAAGATTTTTTTAGTGTCTCCAATTTCTTGTATGGAGTGAGCTTGTCATCCTTAGTCTGATATTCATTATTGACCTTATTTATGATCAACTGAGAGTCCCCATACACCTTGAGAGCTATGATGTTCCATTGCACTACTATCTAGAGGCCTATAGTCAAAGCTTTGTATTTTGTCATGTTGTTGGTGTAAGGAAATGCTAGTTTGTATGACTTCGTTATGCAGTCCCCTTGTGTGGTGATGAAGAAGATACCAGCTCCTGATCCATGTTGTGTGTATGAACCATTGAAGTATAGTTTCTAGTGATCAGCTACATTGAGGTTAAAGATGGACTCATCTGGAAACTCTGAGATGAGAGGATTCTTAGAATAAATGGATGCTTCTACCAATTGATCTGCAATAACTTGTCCCTTAATGGCTTTCCGCTCTACATACTCAATGTCATACTCTGACAGTATCATTACCCATTTTTCCATTCTTCCTGTGAGCATTGCCTTTGATAATAGATACTTGAGGGGATCAATTTTTGCAATAAGCTTTATCTTGTGTGCCAACATGTAGTGTCTGAATTTTTGGGATGCAAACACTAATACGAAGCAAGCTTTCTCGATGAATGAGTAATTTAACTTGTGGCCGACCATTGTGCTGTTGATATAGTAGATAGCCCTCTCTATTTCGTTTTCATCATGCTAAGCCAAGAGAGCTCCTAGGGCTGCTGCTATTGCTGATACATATAAGATCAATGGCTTTCTTGGGATGGGTGGCATTAACACTGGTGGTGTCAGTAGATATTCCTTGATTTTTTTGAATGCCTCTTCACATTTCGTATCCCATTTGTACGCTACCCCCTTGTGGAGTAGGTGAGAATATGGATTCTTCTTTTCAGCTAGTTGTGCTATGAATCATCGGATGGATTGAAGTCTATCTTGGAGGCCTCCCAGTTGTTTTAATGTCTTTGGTGCTTCCATCTCAAGGATTGCCTTCACTTTTTCCGGATCCACCTCGATACCCCTCATGGAGACTATGTATCCTAGCAATTTACCTAATTGTACACCGAAGACACACTTCTTGGGATTTAGTCTGACTTTGTATTCCTCTAGTCTGTCAAAGATAGCACCTAGGGTTGCTATATCATCTTGTCTTTTTCTTGACTTAGCTAGAATATCATCGACATAGTCTTCGACTGTTTTGTGAATCATGTCATGGAATATTAGTGTTATGGCCCTTTGATAGGTTGCTCCTGCATTCTTTAGACCAAATGGAATCATGTTCCAACAGTAGGTCCCCAATGGACAAGTGAAAGTTGTCTTATGTTGATCTTCTTTTGCTATCATGATCTGGTTATATCCTAAAAAATCCATCCATTAGTGATAGCATCTCATGCCCTGCTATCATGTCTACTATCATGTCAATGTTGGGAAGTGGGAAATCATCCTTGGGACATGCTTTGTTCAAATCTCTAAAGTCCGTATAGATTCTGATGGCTCCATCAGGTTTTGAAACAGGTACCAAATTTGATACCCATTCTGGATAATCAATTGGTCATATGAATCCTGCGTCTAACAACTTTTTGAGCTCCATTTTGACCAATAAGGCTATTTGAGGATGCATCTTTCGAAGCTTTTGTTTGACTGGTTTTTCTTCTGGATACACCGCTAAATGATGAACAACTGTCTCTGGGTCTAGCCCTGGCATGTCAGCGTACCTCCATGCGAAGTTTATTTGCCTTTCCTTTAGGAATGCTGCTAGGAGTTATTGCTCTTCTGTTAATAGTGATTCCACATAGAATGTGATATGTGGGGTCTCCTCTGTTCCTATGTTGACTGGATTGCACTTTTCGGCCAAGACTGATGATTTCTCCTGGTGAATAGTTCTTAAGGGAAGATTGAATCCTTCATCCTCGGGCGCCTCAGAGAGGTTTTCACCGTTGGATACGTCCTTTCTTTTTACTATTTTTTTGTCAGAGAGTGCCACAGTGTGGTTTTCACTCAAAGACTTGGATATGATTCTTAGTTTCTCACTTTTGTGACTAAAGGATTCAATCGTTTCCCCATAATAGGCATGTGTGTCCAACTCTATTATAAAGCCTGCTTTGTGATCTCCATCTGGAATGTTAACCCTCAATCCCATGAATTCTAATAGCACCTCATTTTTTTTTAATGTATCAAGAATTGGTGGTCCTCGTTGGTCATAGCCGATCAATTGGGGGTAGACTAGGTAGATCTCATGATTTGGATGGTTCGGTTCAAAGGAGATGGTGCTAATCATACACAGGGTGGTATCTTCGAATAACCTAGGTAGATTGGTAAAGTATCTTCATCCTCGCTACTAATATAGGGCTCAATTATGAAGTTATGTGTGTCCCTACTTGTGACTATTGGTGAGTGTACTTGTACTAGTACTGGCTGAGGAGAGACATTAGCCGTTCTAACCAGACGACTTCAGCCACATATGGTTATTCTCAGAGGGGTACATCCAAGACCAAGATTTTTTATGGGTCGCGTCTCTAGCATGATAGGTATTATGAGCCCATTGTCATTTTTTCCAAGTCATTGATTTCTATCATAGCCCATTGCAAGCATCATGTGTAGGCCCTTGCTTCTTTCATCCATTGGTAAATTAGTTGTTGGTCTGTCATCTTGATACAACATATGAGATGGATCTTCTTCAATAACCTCATGGCCAAGGTCTCCCCATGTTGTGAATTCAGGGTAGTTTTCAAGATAGGTTTGTGATGTGGAAGCTTGATTTTCTTGTGCACGTTCCCGTGATCTAGGAGATTGTGGTAACTCTCCTATCACAAAAGCATTGTTAGGGATTTTGTAGCTTCCACAACCGTCCTCCTAGATGATGAGCTTGATATCGTAGATGGTGGGGATGGTGGGGATGGTGGGTGTCTCTATCGCAGAAGTGGACTTGAGAGTGGGGGGTCAATATATGATGTGGATGGGCCCTCATCATTCTTTGGCACTTGGGGGATTTTGTAATACTTAGCTTCAAGATTCTTGCAATATGAAAATGGCTCAGGATCTCCCTGGATGGTAACCTCTTGTCCATTATGTGTAAATTTCACACATTGGTGGAAGGTTGATGATATGGCTTTCATCGCATGGATCCATGGGCGTCCTAGGAGGATATTGTATGGCAGTTCAAGGTCCAAGACCTGACAGGTGGTTTCCATGAGTGTTGGCCCTACTTGAATAGGGAGTTTAATCATGCCCTGAGACACTCTTTCTTGGTCATCATATGCTCTTATCATGATGCCCTTTCCTTTGTCGATGGAATCTTTTGATATTTTCAACTGCTTGATGAGGCTAAGACAACATATGTTCAAGCCTGCACCTCCATCCACAAGAACCCTTTTGATTTTTCTCTTGTTTACGATGGCTTCCAAGTGAAGTGCGCGGTTGTGAGATGGTTGGGTGGGGAAATCTTGGTAGAGAATGTAAGGAGATTAGGTGTTATGATATTTATGACCATAGCTTGGAATTGCTTTGCATCAAGATCTGCGAGGACAATGGATGAGGCTAATGCTTCCTCAAGAATCTTTTTATGCGCTGATGAGATTTTTAACAACTCCATGATGGAGATGTGTGCTAGCATTCTATTGAGTTGATCTACAACATTGTAGCTATGTGGAATGGCTCTAGATGAAGGAACTCTATTTAGTTGGGATGATCCTGCAATGGTGACTTTGTCGCCTCCTGTGGTGACTCCACAATCTTCAGCATGGGCGCCCTTGATGGTGATGACCATGCAGTCTTCATTTAGGGAGGCAACGATTATTTCGTACACATGATTTACACTTCCCTTCCCTTTATCATTTTTATTCCCTTTGTTGCCATGATTTGGCATCGGATTCGTGTAGATTTTAAGATCCTGATTTCCTGTGGGTTGTTCCATGTTTATGATTTTCTTGTCGATAAGATCTTGGATGATATTTTTGAGTCTCATGCAATTGTTCATGGTGTGACCTTTGATTTTGTGAAATTCGCAAAGTTGATTCTTGTTGTACCACGGAGGTTTGACATCGGGATCTTGGTAGTTCTCGAATGTAGGAGGTTTGATAAGTTTTTCGTCGATCAATTTTTTCATTATGTCTTCCAATGGTTCCCCCAAAATAGCGTATTTGCGTTTTGGATAAATTTTGCGCTGGGGTGGTCCTCTTTGATCATTGAGGTTATTGATGGTAGGGTTGTTGTTGGCTTGGTATTTGGTGTGATGAGTGTTTTGGCATTGATTTTGGATTTGCAGTGCGGATGTATGTTGGCATGGGGCACTAATGACCACCTTGGCATCGACAATAGCATCATTAGTAACATTCTTTTTTCTTGCCCATGTATGAGGTTTATCATTATAATTTGATGGTGGGGCGATTGTTTTGTTGTTCGTGATATGACGTTGATTCGGCGGGTTGGGTCGCAAGGGCTCTTTCGATGCTGAGGGCCTTGGAGATCAATTGTTCATATGTAGTGATACCCTAAAACTTGAGGTGGAATGCTAAGTGAATTTCAAGGTTGGTGATGATTGTACAAACTTTTTTTTCTTCTGGCATGGTCCACTTGCTCCGATTGGCCTTGGATCACCATCATTGAAGGAATGAGGCGAAAGACTCATTCTTTCCTTGTTTCAGAGCTGATAGTTCTTCGAGACTAAGATCCATTGCAATGTTACATGTGTAATTCCTAATGAATGTGTCTCTAATTTCTTTGAATGTTCTAATGCCTGAAGGTAAGTTATAGCGGGACCTGCCAAGCTCCTAGGGAATAGCTGCATTAGATAAGTATCATCATATGTGACCTCCATACAATGAACCTGGAATTCCCTGATATGATCTTCAGGGTTTCCCATCCCTCGATGTTTGTCAAACTTTTGGATTTAAAATCCCTTGGGGAATGGTTTCATGTCTAGACACCTATCAAATGGATAGGGACGCAAGTTGCTTGGCGTTTTGGTTATTCACCCTGATTGAAGGTCGAGCACTTGTTATGAGAGCAACCTAAGTTGTGTCATCACATCACTCTCAGGATCAAGGGGTGGGATGAAAGTGTTTTGGGGTTTTTGAATCGTGGGTTAGATGGGTGGATTTGTTGGTGCATTGTTTGATGGTATTTGCATGTTTTGTCAAGCGAAGTAGGCTTCTACTTGCTTTTGTATGAACGATGCCTGGTGTTGATCTTGTTGTTGTTGTGCTAGGATTTATGCTTGTTGTTGCGTTTGTTGCTGCTCCAACAACGCTTGTTGTTGTGCTTGATGTTGTTCCAACAACGCTTGTTGTTGGGCTACCAATTCTTCTACTTCTTGTTGCTCTTAGTATTGCCTCAATGCTTGTTGATATTCCTACAATTGCGCTGCTTGTGCAAGAAGTTGTGCTTGAGCTTGTGCTTGTTGTGCTTGATATTGAGATTGCACTTGAGCTTGGGCTTGTGCTTGTGTGGCTTGTTGCTGCAATAATAGTTGTGCTTGAGTGACCCTTTGTGCTTGCAATGCTTGTGCAACTTGGGCAGCTTGTTGTTGTTGATGTTGCAATAAAGCTTGGGTTTGTTGTGCTTATTGTGCTTGTAATGCAACTTGTGCATCTTGGGTAGCTTGTGCGGCTTGAGCAGCTTGTTGCATGGCTTTTTGTTTTTGAACTTGTTGGTATCCTCTTTGAAAAGTAGCTTGCAATGTTTCATCGTATTGGCTTGATGTGGTGAACGTTGGTGATGGTGGGGGTGGTGGTGGATTTGGAATGGTGGTAGATGAGGATGTTGTGTTGATGTTTTGGGTGTTGGATAATGGTATTGATGTGATTGGTCCTTGAGAGACCATGCCTTGTGATATTAGGGGTGTGTTTGATGATGTTGCCATTGCTTGTGTATTTATCATTTGTTGTTTTGATATCAATGATAAATTTTACGTGTTTGGTGCAATGCTTTGATTGATGGTTGGGATGTAGGTTTGATTGATACTTGGTAGGCGAGGAAGCCCTAAACCAAGGAGTGGTGCGGATGATGATGCCAATGGTAGAAGAGGCGGAAAGGTGAGGAGCGTGAGTTGTTGCGAGAATGTCGTGGTATCGAATAAGTCCCCTAGTCCGAACGTATCTCCCTCTTCTTGTGAATTTGTGAGAAGAGGTGTTTGTGGTGTTGCGTGGAAAAATGATGACGATGGATCATGATGGAATGTGAGGAACATTTTTGTGTAAGGGGTTTTCAGGTATGTCTTGTTCCAATGAGGTGTTTGCGTCCATGTTTTGATTATTAACAAGGGGATGTGATTGAAGAGCATTGAGGAATGTGTTTCCCTTGTTGATATTTGGTTGGGTTGGAGAAAATGATGTTGTGATTTGTGGAGTGTTTTGTGTGATTTTTTGGGATGGAGATGTAGATGAGATAGGTATGGTGGATGATATAGGTGGAAAGGATGTCTCCACTATAGAACTTAGATCAAAATCCGAAGGCAACTTGGCCCCTTGTTTTGCTAGTTCAAGAATGTACAATGAAGGGTTGAGTCTCATCATGATGTTGATGATTTTATGATTCTCTAGATTTTGGAGCATTTCTGTCATTTCCTCACGAGACATTCTGAAAGTGAGGTCCTCTCCTTGATTTTCTTCTTGGGGATTTTGTGATGATTAGAGGGTCAATGGATTGCTTGATTCTACTGGATTCATTTCTGCATTGGTTTGGCTAAGATCACTTGAAGCGGGTGTTTCTTTGTTGGCTTCCATACTCTTCTTGTATTGAGATCTCGTTTGAACCATAAAACAAAGATCAATCTTTGAGAATATGAGAGATGAATCTCTTGATTCCTCCGATCGATCATTTTTTATGTCCCAAAGTATAAAGTTTTAGGATGTTTTGAGGATCAAAGGTGACGATATGATGATGATGTTAGGGATGGATGATATGGATGCTTTTGAATTTTGATCAATCTTGAATGAGACACTAGGCTTTCAGGATTTGTGGATTTTGATTTTGATTTTGGATTTTTGAGATTTGAGACTTTGTCCTTGATTTTGATTTACTTTTGATTTGGATTTTTGAACAAAAAGACCCTAAGATGTTGGATGATGATCTAAGGGATAGCTTTGTTCAAAGGATGATAATTTGAATATGTGTGAGGAGAAGGATGCATCTACCCACACCTATTCAAACAATATGATTGTTTCACTAAGCATATGGAGAATGATTCATCTACATATACTAAGCTAGATGAGATGATTTTGATAACTTTGACTAAGTATATGCAAAAGGATGCATCTACACATGCCTAGTCAAAGTTGTTTTTGCTAATGTTGTCAAGGATTTTGTCTCAATGATATTGATGTTTTTGATTTCTCCATAAAGCCGAGGATGATTTCAAGATTTTCCAAAAGGTGATGGTGAGATGGATTTTTTTTTTTATGTTTTGATGGATGGATGAAAATATTTTGATGTGTTTTGATCCTAAGATGAACCTAAAAAGATACACTTTGTTTGCTTAGACCTAGGTATTGAAGAGCATGCAAATGCTTCCTAATGACCCTTGTAACCAAGAAATGATTTCATTTGAACATTCATTTTCGGATTTCCAATCAATGATTTGTGTTTTTGGGATTTGGAGTCTTCAACACATATGAAAGTTCATTTTTCTTAGCTTTGCTTAATGTCTTTATTTTACCAAAAACACTTTCTTCAATTAGGTTTTCAAACTAAGATGTCCAATGTCTTAATTTCTTCAAACCCCACAAGATATGTTATGTGGAAATTTAATGAACTTAAGGCAAGGGTTTTCCTATTGTTTACTAAGAAGACAAATTGAGATATAATCCAATGCTTAGAAACCTCTAAGGATGTGAATCCCAAGGGAAAGCAATAACATATGGATTGAGTCAATTGTATTTGTCTTCAAAAGGGTTTGAAATTTGGATGATGTTAAGTGTTTGTTTTTGAGATGTTTTCAATCAAGCAATGCATTTTGTAACCCAAGAATAAGTACAATCCTATGGATGTGTAAGATGATATTTGTTGGATTCCCACTTGGACAAGTCCAGCTATGCTTATCGCTAGCGAATGGTTAGATGCTTGACCCCACTAGCTCCCCTCACGACACTCACTTATAGGTAGCCAAGCATCAACACCCATGAAACTCCCATGGCATGCTTTCCATTTCTACTAGTAAAAGTGTGGGGTGGCTTCAGAACGACCGTTCTTGCACCAACAAATAGATTAAAGATTTTGGAAAATTCTAGCACATGGGTTTTAGTAAGAAATTTCCGTTCATGGAGATTGACCCATATGGCAAGAGTCCCCTTTCGGATCCATCTTGTCAGAATCAACCATGTGATATTGGCGTTTCATCCAATATCCACATTTATATCCCAACTAGAAATACTCTTCACTTTAGAGTGTTACCGGTTGAGTCGTTCCCTTGGGTGAGTACTTTTTCCCCAAGGCAGGCCCTCTAGGATAAACAATAGCGAATGAAGAACAATATTCATAACTCGATTAATCCTTGTTGGCAACAAGGAGATAGAATGTACGCAACAAAGCCCCCACTCACACTCGCACAAGATTTTGTTCAATTTGAAGCCCAAATCGAAGTGTGGAGGTGATTGCTTTATCTTAACCCAAAGTCATGAAAAAGGCCTTTTGATTCTCAAGATCGCTATAAAGCGTGAGAGAAGCGCATACGTCCCTTTTCAATGGCTTTAGTCTAAGTAAGCCCTCACAAAAAATACAACTACACTTGTTCTTTTTAGATCCTCAAAGCAATATGTGAGTTCATTTTAGAGCACCAAAAAGAGAAGTGGTAAACATTTGTTCAATTTGTTAATCCAAGAAAAAAAATTTAGTAAGTTGTTTGATCCTATTGTTCATTTTAACATTTGCAAGAAATGGAATTGAAAGGTTCTTTTTAAGCCCAAATGAAAGCTAGTGTTTTAAAGAAGAAAAGATGACAAATTCCTAAGGAAGTGTTAAACAAACACTTAAGTGTTTAAAAACACTTTGATTGGACAAAATATCATCACCATGCTCCTCTTCCCTTAGTTTTTGATTTACAACTATCTTACAGTGTCGCAACTTGTGAAGGCGTCGCTATTTTTTCCTCCTAGCATCGCTCTTACAGCACCACTTACCAGTCAGTGGCACTCTGTGTCAGGACAGAGAGCATGATTGCATCGCTGTTTCACCCAGTGTCACAATTTCTGCTAGCGTCGGAGTTTAGAAATTTTTTGAAACTTTTGCAGATCGGCGAGTCCAGTGGTAGAGTTAAGAATTTGAATTTTTTTGGCGGGATGAACCCAACAGCGCTAAAACAGCGACACTAACGAGCCGGCGTTGGAATTTCCTGTGTCAAGAAAACGCGGAAATTTTGAGGAAATGTTAGAAATGTTGATGTCAAGCCCTCCTTCTAGCGCCAAATGTGCGAACCCTTTTCCTAGTACCTGCAAAACAACATGAATAAACGAGTTAGACAAGGAATTACAAGCTAAAAGAAGGATTCCCCATGAAATCCATTTGCAAACTCAAAATAGGAAAGAAAATAAGCAAGAACACAAAGAAAATGATAAAAACTAGATTCAATCCTAATTCAAATAGCAAACACTTGATCCCATGGGGGAATTGGTGCCAATTTGATGTGAAAATTGGCCCTTTCCCAATTCCTATGATGCAAGATTCGAATGTTGAAGAGATTGTTGATCCACTTTGTTGATGAAAGATGAAGACTCCAAGCTAAATCTGCAAAAAACCTAGCTAAGAATTCAAATGATGGATGGAAATGGCTAAGTATTTGAGCATAGTAAGTTTACTCAAATTGTGGATGATAAAATGAGGAGAGGAGCTCTTCATTTATAGATTGATAAGTTGAAGAGATGTCCAAATTTGATCAATGTGGGACAAAGATTCAACCAATGATAGATGCCACTTGTCAACATGTGAGAAGATGAAGGTTGAGCAAGTTTTGAGGATTGTGCCAATAAATGTCAATATTTGAAATTCAAATTTGTTGAAATGACATGTAAGGGGAAGGGAAATGCAATAAATGCCACTTCACTCAAGGCAAAGGACATGTAAGAGGTTTTAAATGTCTTGTTGGATGTACATGTTGACTTGGAATTTTTGAATTCAAATTGAGAGAATATTCCAAAAGATGCCTTGTGAGGAAAATAGGGATTTAATAAATGAATTAAATCTATTTTCATGTGCAACTTGCATTATCTAGAGGATGTGACATGCGATTAGATTAAATTAATCAAAGGTTAATTAATTTAATAGGAGATTAGATGATGTGACTTATTTGACTTAGATTTATGGATTTATTTAAATCAAATAAGAGAGGAATATGATAAGAGGCTAATTAAATAAATATTTTGATTTATTTAATTAAAAGGGATAGTTAGATTAAATTAAATAAGGTTTTAATTTATTTAATTTAATGGATAGACTTTAGAGATTTAATCAAATAAATTGATTATTTAATTAAATAGGGATAATTAGATTAGATGGATTGATTTAATTAACAAGAGAAAGTGACTTAATTAGACAAAATGATTTATTTAATTAAGAGACAAATATTGATGAATTTAATTAGATAAGGGAATTTGATTAAATGGTTAGGCCGAGGGATGATTTAGGAAGAAATGATGTTAATAAGTCAGAATCATATGCATGATGTTAATCAGTATATTTTTGATGTCTACAAACACAATGCACAACACAAAACAACACCATATGTATGTGGAATATCCTGTAGGGGAAAAACCATGGGGAAAAGAGCTCACAATATGAATAACAAGTACCACATTTTTTTAGAGCTACTACTCCCTAAAAATAGTTTTACGGTTACTCCTAAGGAAGTTATAACTCCCTAATTACACTATGTTTTAGGGCTACAAATCTATAAACTGAGAAAACAGTCAATAAATATTCAAAATGGTAGTCGTTCCACTTTCTAAAACTAACAATTAAGCCCAATCATTTTGATGATTGCAATTCTTCTTTGTCTCTTCTTCAAATATCTTCTCAACTGCTTACTAACTCACCATTTTCAACAATCAAGAAGTCTTTCCTTCGGCTAATTGCCTCCAGCAAAAAAATAGGCACACTTCTTCACTTACCTTCTATCATAGAGATATGCTCGGGATGAAACCAGACATGATCTACTACTCTTTCTTTTTCAATTTTAGTCGTTTACACAATTATCATAATGTATCACACACCACACTCATGCATCAACCTAGATCAACTACTTTTATAATATATACATGATATATTACACTGATTACATCTCATATGTTAGCCTACAACAAATAATATTATATTTACAAGTTGACCAAAGATAAAACAATCAACATGAAATGTGTAGAGGGAAAGACCCAAAATACTATACATAACACCGGAAAGAGGAAAACTCCTTCCAGATTCCAACACACGCTTAACTTGGTCCCAAACTATCTTCACCAATCAATCTTCTATGAACATTATCTACATGCTTTGCAAATTCAAATTAGTTCAGTCTTAAGTAGAAAATATGTAACTTGTAGTATCTTGGCCTTCACATCATTGGAAATATACATGAATGATAAAGCATTACTTGCACTTCTCCTAGATGAGTTGACATGACCCATATAATACTTTCAAACACTCCATCAGCTCTACTCACACTTAAACTAGTGGCACACATCATCAACATACCTTAGTCGGCCAGCTAAAAGCATAACCCAACAAAACATTCATTTCAAACCATAGCTTATTTTGGAGAAACTAGAAAACACCTTGTAGAGCATCAACAAACATTATATGATATTCAAGAGCACTCTCATACATCCCTTTCACAACTCCATACAACAAGTTGGCGCAAGTCAACAAACATTGAAACCAATCATCAAACAACACAGTCTTGCACTCTGTCACTTCTAACTTTCTCTATGGAAGGATTAATGACATGAAACTTTAGAAATAACACCTTCACATCTCAATGTACTTACTTCTAAACCGCATAACTGTATCTACAAATGTAGAGATATGTAGAGCCAAAATTTATACCTCTGAGAACATCCTCATAGAATCAACACAGACTTCAATCTATCACTTTCAAAAACACCTTTCCGATAACCCAAAAGACTTGAAACTTGGATCACACATGCCCTAACACAACATGAAGCTATCTTCCAAAGCACAGGAGAAAAACATCAATGAAGAAATGTGGAGCATTTCTCAAACTCTTTGGTAACCAAACAACCAAACTGCAACACACTGCACAAAACTTTTGAGATCAATGACAACCAAACTGTAACAAACTCCCCCTTTGGCATTGATGGAAAAACCAATCTGATGTGCACCATATATCCTCCTTTGACATCAAGGACAAACGGAAAAAGGATTTTCTTTCCCCTTTGGTATAAAAAATATTTCCCTTAATCTCTCTTTCTTGAGATACCTTACAAGCTCCCCCTAACAGCAACAATCACTACCTACTCCCCCTAAGAGGTAGCTCCCATCAGTCCAAGAATAAACATATGACTTGAATTACTCCTCTTGGATAGATGCACCAACTATGCATTTGGCAAGAAGGGGGGGAAATTACCCCTAACATCTATGTGAGATATTCAAATGTATCCTTTGCAAGATCCTTTATGAAAATTTCTACAACCTAATCCTTTGTGGATACATACTCCAACTTCACTTCTTTATATGCAACCTTATCTCTCAAAAATTTATACCTGATTGATATGTACTTGGTTCTAGAATGCATCATTGGATTCTTGGAAATATTGATAGCACTTGTATTATCATATAGAATAGGAATGGGCTCATCATACTTTATCTTGATATCCTTCAATGTTTGATTTGTCCACAACACTTGATTACAACAAGATGTTGCAACAATATACTCTACTTCTACTATTGACAAAGACAATGAATCTTGCTTCTTACTATGCATGAAACCAACCTACTTCCTAGAAAGAAATCAAGACCACTGGTACTCCTATCATCAACACAACCAACCCAATCAACATCACTATACGCATTTAGATCAAATTTATTACCTTTTTGATACCATAATCTATAATTTGGAGTACTTTTCAAATATCTGAAGATCATGTTGACTTCCTTCACATGATTTTATTTAGGATTATTTTGAAATATTACAACCAAACACACTACATGCATAATATCAAGTCTTGAAGCACTTAAGTACAACAAACTTCCAATCATAGGTCTATATAGAGTCTAATCAATTAGGGGAGACTCTTCATCTTTTCTCAAATGACAACCAGCTACCATAGGAGTACTCAGTTTGTAATCTTTCATACCAAAATTCTTCAACATCTCCTTAGCATACTTTTCTTGAGAAATAAAGATACCATCATCTAGCTAAGCAATTTGAAGACCAAGAAATAAGGATAACACGCCTATCATAGAAATTTCAGATTCCTTCTACATTTCTTCAGCAAACTTCTTGCACATCTCATCATTTCCACCAAATATTATATCATCAACATATACAACAACTATCAAAATTATTTCACCCTCAATCTTGAAGTGAATATTACTATATGTGATACCTTTCTTGAAACCTTGTTGAAGAAAGTACTTATCCAACCTTGCAAACTAAGCCCTAGGAGCTTGCTTGAGACCATATAATTCCTTTTTGAGTTTGCACATCATGTCTGGTTCTTCCGATAACTGGAATACATCAATTTTCTCAATGTAGACTTCTTCCAAATCTCCATTTGGGAAGGTTGATTTGACATCCATTTGATATACCTTGAATTCCTTATGGGCTAACAAAATAAGAAACATTTTTATTTCTTCCATTCTTTCTATTGGAGCAAAAGTATCCTCAAAATAAATTCCTTCCACCTGTGAATAGATTTACATACCAGTCTTTCATTGTTTCTTACAACTTCTCCATCTTCATTCAACTTATTCCTAGAAACCCACTTTGTTCCTATCACTTTTTTTTTTGTAGGCCTTGAAACCAATTGCCAAGTTTGATTCTTCTCAATATGATTCAATTCTTCTTCCATTGCTTGTATCCATCCTCCATCCTTGCTAGCATCAACAAATTTTTTTGGTTCTATAGTTCATAGTAAACAAAAGTTTACTTGTTCATTTGTTTTTGCAAGCCTTCTCCTGGTCAATATTCCTTCATTCTTATCTCTAATAATCTAATCTTCTGAATGATTCCTTTGAACATACTTGGTAGGAGTCTTGTTGTGCTTTTTAATTTTTTCTTCTTTCTCTTCAACTTCTTCTTCTTCTTATTCTTCTTATTCTTCTTCTTCTTCTTCTTCTTCTTCTTCTAAGCAAGGAGGTGCATTAGATCCATAGTCCTTAATTTCATTCATATTCTGATATAGATCTTCATCAACTTTAACATTTATAATTTCAACTATTCTTCCCAATCTTTTGTTGTAGCACCTATATGATTTACTCTGAGATGAATATCCCAAAAAAATACCTTCATCAGCTCTTGAATTAAAATTCCCAAAAATGTCTTCATCTCTTATGAAGTATCTTTTTCTTCCAAAGACTTTAAAATACTTGAATTTTTTCGATCTTCCATACCATAACTCATATGGGGTATTAGTGTTGTTCAACCTTAACGATCCTCTCTTGAGAATATAGGCTACAATATGAACTATTTTTTTCCAATAAACATCAGGAAGATTTGCCTCTATTAGCATGGTCCTTTCCATCTCTTGAACAATCCTATTATTTCTTTCCATTACCTGATTCTGCCGAGGAGTTCTAGTAGTAGATAGGTGCCTCCTTATTCCATGTTTTTCACAAAAATCATTAAACTCATTTGATGTGAAATTACCTCCTCTATCATACCTTAAGCACTTTATTTTAGCATTCATTTCATTCTCAATCATTTATTTGAAAATATTGAATCTACTAAAAGCATTAGATTTATCTTTCAAGAATGTAACCCATGTCATCCTAGAGAAATCATCAATAAAAAGCATGAAATACCGTTCTCCTTTCAAAAAAATTGTTCTACTATGTCTGCACAAATCAATATGTACTAGCTCCAATGGTCTAGAGGAAGAGTACTCTTTATACTTGAAACTTATCCTTGTCTATTTTCCAAACTAACATTCCTTGCACACAATACTTGTAGGATTGATTATCTTAGGCATATCTCTTACTACATGTAATGAGATGATCTTCACAAGATTTTCAAAAATAATGTGTCCCATTATCCTATTCCCAAGCCAACATTCACTTGCTTGTCCTAGAAGAAAAATTTTCCCATTAACATTCCTTAGATTTTATATGTCACCACTTGTCCTAGATCCTTCTACAACCAATTTTCTAGACCTTCCTTTTTTTATTTCACATCATCTTTCATTGAATATGAGATTGTATCCATTTTACACATTTGACTCACAGTAAGAAGATTGTTCCTGAGACCTTTAACATAAAGAAAATCTTTTTTCCTATGATTTCCATCAATACTTATTGTACCTTTTCCATAGATCTATATGGAAGTATCATCTCCAAGCTTGACTATTCCACCATTCCACTTCACATGCTTGATAAACTTGCTCCTATCCTCAATCATGTGATTAGAACAACCATTGTGAATCACCCAAGATTTTGCATCATCTTTTGCATGAAAAGCAGTACACACAACACTTGAATCTTTATCTTTATCTTTAGTATTCTTATCAGCCAAAAATAAGATTTCATCCTCATTATTCGGACCAATAGCATCACCATCCTTTGAAGAGAAGGAATCTTCCTTGGAGTAGAGACTCCTTTTGGACTTATTTCTTCTAGAATCTTTGTTTCTCATTTTATAATATTTCAAGGGATATTTAGAAGCAAAATGACCAACCTCTCCACACTTAAAATATTTGAAAGGTAGATTACCTTTGTAATTTTTGGTACCTCTCTTCAACTTCCTTACAAAATATTCTTCTTCTTCATCAGTTTCATTTCTTTGATTAGCTACTTCATACATTTCCTTCGTACTAGATTTGAAAGTTGTTTCCTTCTTTGGATTTTCTTTGTCAAACTCTATCACTTGAAAATGCAGTGAGGGTACCATACAATTGATCCATTGAAATTTTTTCTAAATCTTTGGATTCCTCAATAGAAGATACTTTAGGACCATAAGCTTTAGGAAGAGATCTCAATACTTTTTTGACCACCAGTGATTCTTCTATTTCTTCACCAAGTCCTCTAATGGTATTGACCACTTCATCTACTAAGAGCAGATATCCCACAATATCTTTATTTTCTAATATTTTTAGGTTCTCAAACTTGCCTCTGTAGATCTAAAACTTCGCTTGTTTTACTTTGATTTCTCCTTCATAGATGCTACTAAGCTTTTCCCAAACCTCCTTTGCTAACTTGTAGTGCATTACTTTTACAAGATCAAAATCTTTCAGATCACTCAAGATATCATTCTTAGCTTTTCCATTGTTCTCATAGGCCCTAATCTCTGTTGTATCCTTTAGAGGAGTAATAGGAATAGTATAACCATCTTTGATTGATTTCCAAACACCAAACACTAAAGAGGATAGATAGGTTTCCACCTAAATTGCCAGAAATTAAAATTTGTTCCATCAAACCTAGGTGCCTTGTGAGACCCTTCTTGTGCCATCCTAGATCTTCCTCAAGCTGTTAAACTTCTTCTAAGGAACTTGGCTCTAATACCAATTGTTGAACATACCAAAATATTGAGAGGGGGTGAATCAGTATTCTATGAAATCTCAAACCCTCTACAACAAATAGATACTTCAAACTTTACTGCATAAACATAACTATGAAAGATGAACACAATCCACAACACCAGATGTAAGTGGAAAACCCCATAGGGGAAAAACCATAGTGAGAAGAGAACAATATGAATAATAATTACAAAATTTTTTTAGGGATACAACCCAAGGAAACTACTACTCCCTAAATATAGTTTTAGGGTCACTCCCAAGGAAGTTACAATTCCCTAAATTGAGAAAACACTCAGGAAAGATTCAAAATGGCAGTCCTTCCAATGTTTGAAATTGATAATTAAGCTCAAACCTTTTGATGATTGAAATTCTACTTTGTCTCTTCTTTAAATTTCTTCTTAGCTGCTTACTAACTCACTTCTTTTAGCAATAAATAAGTCTTTCCTTCAACTCACTACCTCCAAAAAATAATTAGGCACATTTCTTCACTTCCCTTCTATCACAAAGATATGATTAAGATAAAACAAATTAGGATATACTACTTATGCAATTTCAATTTCAGTCATTTACATAATTGTCATAATGCATCACACACCACACTCATAAATCAACCTAGATCAACTAGGTTTACAATATATAACATTATATTATATTGATTACATCTCATATGTCAACCTACAACAAAGAATATTACATTTTCAAGTTGGAAAAAGATAAAACAATCAACATGAAAAGTGTAGAGAGAAATACCCAAAAGACTACATGCAACACCAAGAAGAGGAACATTCCTTGTGAATTCCAACACACACTTAACCTAGTTCCAAACTATCTTCACAGCTTCAATCTTCTATGAACATTATTTGCACACTTTGCATTTATTCAAATTAGGTCGGTCCTAAGAATAAAACATGTAACTTATAGTATGTCATTCTTCACATCATTGCCAGTACACATTAATGATAAAGCATTAATTGTGCTTCTCCTAAATGAGTCAGCATGACCCATACAATACCTTCAAACACTCCATCAGCTCCACTCACACTTAAACTATTGGCACATCATCAGGTTTCCCTAGTCAACTGAGTAAATAAATAAATAACTACCTAGAACACAAGCATTAAATAAATGTCAACAAGATAAGATAAGTGACAACTAATGTTTAACTAGAAAGATTCTTTCCTAGGACCTAAGTTTACTTAACATGTAAATAGGACCTACTAATGACTAGATAGGTAAAATACCTATTTACACCAACACCCCCCCTTAAGTACAACTTAGGGAGTACTTATGCAAATGACACAAAGATGGGTCCCAACTACAAGGCCATATTAGGTACCCATGTACAAATGAAAATGAAATCTATCAAAAATAGACAAAAGGAGAAAACCAAGTGGGACCAAACTCCTCCCCAAAATAGAGATAGAAAAAAAAATCCTCTCAATGATGTATGAGAAGAATAAAACCTCATTCAAGGAAAAAATCACCCTATAAGAGAGAAGAATAAGGACCATGGAGCCCCCCCTCAATGTGTAATATCCTGTAAAAATGGTAAGTGTTTGAAGACAAAACATGATCCAATGCCTAAAAGCAATGTCCCTCCCATTGGGAAGAAGATATACCAAGTAAAAATATAGAAATGCTTCCCATTTTGGATAGGAATATGCAGGAAGAATAATGATGTGTGATTTCTCTGAAGGATGCTTAAGTGTCTCCATGTCAATGATGTAAGGTGTCACACTCCAAACAGGCATTCTAGGCCACATTACCGAAGAATACAATCAATAATCTCCTAGAAATTATTGTAGAACTCAATCCAAAGGAAAATATACCTCCTCCAAAGACAAAGAAGCCTCCTCTATATTTTTTCCAAAAGTATCCACACTCATGTCAAACTGCAAAGGATGATCATGCAAAGAATGAATAAGAGGGTCTAAGTGATCCCTTATAACAACTAAAGAAGGATCATCTCCATCAAAGAGAATATGAATAATGCAATCAATTATGTCTCCCAAATCTAAAATGTGACTCACAAAACAAACAAAAAATGTTTGTCAAGTACTCATCCCATGTAGCCATATTTGGAGGTTGATAAATGCCTTGTACTAAATCACAAGGAGCCAAATCTATGGTTTCACAAGCATCTTCAATTAAATCAGTAGATGAAGGAGATGAGATCATAGTGCATTTCTTTCAACTACACCTATTATCCTCCATTATGTCCTCATCATTAAGAACACTAGATGATTCGGTTGATGTCGGTTCAAGGGAATCAAGAAAACAGATGCCTTTGGCAATGCAAAGTTGTTGTACTTGAATTTTCAAATCATCAATTTCATTTTGCAAAAATTTGTCGATGGTATGATTTTTCTTCGCACAATAATCATATTTGACTCTCCATGATTTAGCATACATGATTAGAACCAACAACAACAAAATATTACCCCTCAATTACTCAATCAAAAAACCTAAAGAAAGATATGAGGTTGGCACATTATTCTTAGTGTGATTATATGTGCCACTTGCCAACAACAACAAAGTGGACTTGATCTCATTGTATACAGATTGCCAAATTTTTCCACAAGCTCAAAGTAAGAATTTTACACAAGATGAGATAGATATGATCACACCACTAAAAAGTAAACAAACAATTATGTACTTTGAAAAAAAAATTACCCAAAAATGTTACCATAGGAGCAAGAATGGAGCCCTGGAAGTTCTAAAAATTAGAACGACTCAGTGACACCTATGAGAATCTGCAATTTCAAGAAAAATTGGGCACCAAAATGAAAACCCAACTACACCACTGCATAGATCACAAAATTCCACCTCAAATATAAAATTGCACTAAAAAGGAGTATGTATGACCAAGTTATGGGCCTCTAAATTTTTCCTTGCAAAATGAAAATGCCTACAAAGAGGGGGATAAATCTTCAAAGGGTTTGTTGACACATTGTTGGTGCAATGATGATGTCAATAGTCTATGTTATTAAAAGTAAAAATGGAATATTCCTTTTCCTATCAGAATATGCTTGGAATCGGCTAGCACTCAGAATATTTTGAATAATCAACAGTCAATGAAAAGTATCTATGATCGAATAAGAAATATTTTAGTTGTTGGAAAGACGGTGGGATCCACTAGGCCTACTTGGGTGGGAAAGTGGAATTACACCATGTGGCGGCTCTACAAGTAGGGAGTACCCTGCACGGTAGGGACGATTTTTTCCCAAAATGCTTCAAAAATTCAGCTATCTCCTGGATTGGAAATTGAAACCCTTCCTTCAAACCCTTGTAGATTGATAAATATATGATTAAATTTGATGAAACAAAAACCAAACTAGACTTTCTCTGATGCCTTGGATTTAATGGAAAAGTCCTTGAAATCCCAACTTACACATAAAAAATTTTACACCATGATTGGTCCCTCAAATCTAGGAAGAACTCTATAACACTGAAGCTCTGATACCATGTAGGAGTTTATGGTGAACTACTCAACACCCCATGATCACCTACAAGACAACAATAACTTCCACAAGAGAGAAGTGGTAGAAATATCATGCTATGATTAATGATGTAAGAATTCCAAAATGTATATGGAAATGTACATACGAATCCTTGCTTATATAAGCAAGGTGAGGAATAGGATTAGACAAGATCATGACAAGTGTCTTAATCCTATCACATGAGACAACTAACTAATAACTACGTAGGAAAAAAGCATTAAATAAATTCCAAATAGATAAGATAAGTGACAACTAATGCTTAACTAGAAAGATTCCTTCCTAGGACCTATTAGGGTTTAGGAAGATTGAAGCAATAAACATTAACAATTATATGAAGATTAAAAAACCCAGAAATAAAAATGAAGAATAACACAAAAGAGATCAACACATAAATTTAACATGGTTCACCCAATATGGGCTACATCCACAGAAACTTAGCTACCCAATGATTTTATTATCTAGTTCAAAGCAAATTACAATCTCACGAATTACACACACTGCAACTTACATCCCAGCCACTTATAACAAGATTTTGGAAGCTTCCAGAATTAGGGTTTTACAAAGTCATTTTTTCATTTGATGTGTCAGCAGGAAAACCTTGACGAGTTAACGAGAAAAACTTTTTAGGGTTTGCGCCCCAAAACCAAGGATAGATGCACAAGAGTGAATTCCAGTTAGTTTAATGATGATGGATATGAGGATCCAAAACCTTGAGACAAACATTGAATATGATTGTGCCTCATATCTTAAGAAAGCATTGCATGAAGGATTTTTGCAAGTCAAGGAAAATAGAGCCCCCATAACATTCAGGAAATAATCTTTGTAGTGCCACCTAATATTATACCAAAATAAAGATACAAGGACCAAAAGGATGTGTTTGGGTAAGATTAACCAGCAAGGTAATTTTCTGCCAGTGCAACGATGGTGTTATATATGGGACAATAGATGTAAGAATTCAAATTATGTGATATTCCATGATGAATTTGTGTACAAAATTATGAGATTTCTTGGCCACCCACCACCAAGACTACACACACTTGTGCTACAATTATTAAGACCTTTGGCTTTAAAACTTGAGCAAGGACATACTCATAACTTCAATGATTTTTTTTTTTCACTAGATATCACAATAATCAAGATTTATGGATGCCCACAGGCCCCACATATACTGCCAAAATTTGTCCCCCTTCAATTATCCTTTTTAGAGTTCATGTGGAAGATTCTATGGATGGAAAAGGATGTCATGCATAAATAAAGGAAGGGTACATTTCTACCCAATTTGAAAACATATAGGGAACTATCAGTGGGATCTGATACACTTGAAGAGTTGTAGAATTATCTAAAAACAAGGTACTCTTTAGAGTCTAGAAAGGAAAGAGATTTTGACCCTGAGGATCACATGAATTTTGTAAGACACACCATCCTTACCAAGGCTATGGTTACTCACCAGATTGATTATGAAGAAGATGTAATCATAAATTGTTTCACTCCTCAAGAGGTATATGAGGAGGAGAAAATGGGAAATTATGAAAAGTCTTGAGGAAGAAAGGAAGAAGAAGCACAGTGATTTCTTGGGGTATTTTGTAGAGGAAGTAGATCCTATCAAGAAGATTAATATGATGATTGATAAGTTTCATGAATTATATGATAAGTTTGTAGTGGAGATGGGAAGACCTGCCAAATTGTCTCCCAAAAGGCTGAGTGGTATTGTAATTATAGAACCAACTCTAGATATTGTTTCAGTGTGTCATGCTTCTCCAGGATCACCTCTTGAAAAACCACCTTCTAAAAAAAAAGACACAAGAGATAGACCCACTTGTTTCCTATGAAATAAGTGAGAAGGTTGGAGATACAGAAGTAGTTAATATGTGAAGACATTTCAAGGATGATGTTGAAGTGGGCCAACCTATGCTTGAAACTGAAGACCACTGGCTTGAAGCTAGAGCTAATATTCAGGTACAAGGAGAAAGAGAAATGGATGAGGATGAGAAGGTAATTTCAACTCTCAGGTTCTTGGAAGATGATGAATGTATCAAAACCCTTGAATTTAAAGACTTTTGGATTAAGATGAAAATGAGAGAGTTTGAAGTGAGGGTTGAAATAAATAAGATGGGAGTCGAGGAATCCTAGAATGACTAGATAGTAGCCCAAAATTTTAATGAATTAAGAATTGATAATATTGATGTCGGCCCACAAGAGGATAAAGAGATGATTTTGAAAGGTAATATACTTATTGTCCTTGGTATGGAATTAAAGAAAAAAAAATTACTTGATCAAGTGAGAACACAGGAAGAACAAATGTTGATTGTTGAGTTTGACTTAGATGAAGGGGTAAGTGGCACAAGGTATAACCCTAAGATTGAAACCTTGGCATTCTGGGTCAAACAAAAGAGTACACAAAAACCAAGGTTACTAGATGTAGTGTAGGAAATGAAAGGGACAACTATAGTGAAAATATTAAAGGATACATCTCCTCTAGAAGCTACAACCATGACAATGCATTCGGCTATGTTTACCTAAGCTGCAATTAAGGAGATGGAAGCTAGATTGAGAGAGTACAAAAAGAAACAAAAAAATTTAAATGATGAAGTCAATAAATTGTTCATGGAAAATGTGAAGTTGAAGGAACAATTGAAGGGAGTAGGGCCCTCACAGAATAAGGAAATAAAGTTATACCAGCCTCGTCTTTCTCCACCAATTAATATAGAAAGTGATTCCACTAAACAAGTGAGCATTCTTAGATAGGAGATTGAAGAGTTAAAGAAAGATGACAATGAGGGTAAGGAAGGAGTGAAAAAAGAAAATATGCAATGTTTTAGAGAAGGTCCTCAAACATAGGATAAAGCTAATTGTGGATAAGTTGGAAAGTGTGTATGATTGCTACAGCTCGTTGACACAAGAAATTGATCAGATGAAAACATGTGTACCCATACTAGATCCCCTTTTTAAGAACTAGAAACCCATACACCACACATTGATAACCTTGTGCAGAATATTACAGAGTATTGAGGCTCCTACAACATTAAAACCTACAGAGCAAGTGACCAAAATAGTTATAGATGAATTCCAATATATACAAGGACCAAAAGATCATAACAAGAATAGATTCATTTCATACTCTAAAGTAGTGGTTTGTGCAAAAAATATTGAAAGATGATGACTAATTAAAGGACCTCAATGAATGGAAGAGTGAATTTGGCCAGATTGTTCCACATTGCATCACTCACATACAAAAGGATGGTGAGTTGAGTCTTGACAGGTTCAACTTAATCATGGATGGAGTAATAGCCTTGGATGTTGGATATTCTAAGTTGATCATGGATGGCAAGGCATTACTAGACAGTTGATGGAAGATTCACCTTACAAATATATTAAAAATTCAAGAACGCAAATGGCCACATGATTATACAGTGTACGAGTGGGAGCATAAGTATTTGGGTCCTCTTGAACAATAGGCCTTGGGGCTATCACAGTGGAAGAACCAAAAATTCAGATACACTAATATGGAGAAAGGACTTTGAATAGATCTTCAGTGATCACGGGTGCCTTACAAATACTAACGAACTATGGTGTCACGAGTGTTGCAGACTTTATTAGTTATCTACTTTCTATGTTTTATCTTAATTATGTTTTAAGCAAAACTAATGTTTAGTTTATACGAAGAGGCATGAATTTTGAAAAGATGTCATATTTTGTACAGTTTGAAGCTTGTTGCTTCTCTTATAAAAGAGAAACCAAGACAAAATTTTAATATCATCGTCATAGGAATTTATAGAAACATTTATGAGGATATTGTTTTTATATTGTAATATATATTTGAAGCAATCGATGGAGAAGAAGATTTAATCTGGTGCTCAAATTTTGGTCTCAATTATTTGTTGATAATATTGTGTATGATTAGATTTTTTATGTATTTTAGGTGGGAATATAGGGGTATATTATGAATTGGTATCAATTATTTATTCATAATATTGTGTATGATATAATAATTTTTGGTCTTGAATTGTGGTATTGGATTTTTTATGTATTTTAGGTGGGAATAGAGGGGTATATTATGAACGCAGTATTTTAGATATCATTTTATTGAAAAGATTGAACAGTTTTCTAATTTTGTAGTCTCTTAGTTTTAGTTTTAAGTATCAGTCAAATCTAAGAGATCATTTCTTTTTTTGTAATGAGGAGGCTTAGTTCACTTGATGTTAAGATATCTATATGTATTATTAAATAACAAATGTTCATTATTGTTTCCTTCACACAAGCATATTCAATGCATGTGGAGGCTAGAAGATATATTACAAACTAAAGCTATCATCTAGGACATACAAGAAAATTCTAGCATCTAGAAAACATATAAGACATACAAGAAATTATATTCTAACTAAATAAAATTAACTTCAACCAAAGTAAGAAAACTAAGAATGAATTACATTCAATAATAAATTACACCATACATATAACCAAAGTTTAGGTGGAAAGCTAACCTCTTAAGGTGACAGGCTAGTTAATGTGACAAAACATCATCATAACCATCTGCATTGCTGATTACATTGCATTGCATATCTTTCAAAGTCAAAGCATTACTTCACATTGCATTACTAATAACTAGATGTTGATAGATGACAAAACTTCAATTACAATATAGTTTTTACAAATTCAACCTAAGTAGTTGTGCAATTACTTCACATTGCATAACTAATAACTAGGAGAAGCTTCCAATTGCATTTTCTTGTCATGGAATTCCATAAGACCACATTTCTTTGAGGCATTTTTTCAAACAGTTCATTGTCTTGTCTATGCTACCATATTTTTCATACATATTGTCTACCAAAGCATTTTATCAAACAGTTCACCGCCTTGTTGCTATGGCTAAAATCCTAAAAAAAGTGCTTTCAAACAAGCTATGGATGCTTGGAAAAAATCTATCAAACATAATAGTAAGCAATAGCATAGACAAGGTAGTAAACTAGTTGAAAAAATGCCTCAAAGAAATGTGGTCTCATGGTGGTGGAATACCATGACAATCCATAACAATTCACTTTTCATGGCATTGTTCATGGCATTCCATCACCATGAGACCACATTTCTTTGAGACATTTTTTTCAAAGTTCATTGTCTTGTCTATGCTACCACAATTTTCATACATGTCTACCAAAGCATTTTATCAAACAGATCACTGCATTGTTGCTATGGCTGAAATCCTAAAACAGGTGATTTCAAACAACCTATGGATCCTTGGAAAAAATCTATCAAAGCATAATAGTAACAACAAGCTATGGTCTCATGGTTTCTTTTTGGCATGAAAATCGGTGTGATTTTATTTGTATTTTTTTGCAAGTTTTAAACGCATTTTTTTGGCAATTTTTCTATTTGAAATGAGGGAAAATCTCTCTAGTCAATTTTGTGCATTTTTTTAATTATAGGATTCTCATAGTTAGTGAAAAAGGTATTTTTCATGAAGGAATGGAAAAGATGCGTAGAGCCTTTGAATTATACATGTGTTGTGCAATGGCATTGAATCATTTAGCAAACCATTTTTTCTTCACAGGGTAGCATTTTCTTGTGGAGCAGTTGACTGAGACAACTCTTGTTTCAACTGATCACCCTCTCATGAAATCTCATTCATATTATAATCTTGCATGATCTTATCATAGTAAAGGTGATTATGACACCACTGGCCGCTACTACATGGCATCATTCAAGGAAATCCAAAGGCCACATGATTTTGTGGACAGGTTCAATTGAAGCTAGGAGATCTTAAGAGTTCTCTCTCAAATTTTAAAAAGGTTCTAGAGGTCCACCCTAAGAACTATGAGAGTTTAAATGTTGTAGACCATATATATGTTTAGCAAGGGTAGGAAGAGAAGGCTTTGGATATTTTAAGAAAGGAAACTCACATAGATTTGTGCATGATTCCCATGCATTTATCAAGATGGGTGAGTTATTAATATTGATAGACCCTAGTGTAGCCTTAGATTCTCTTAATACAACAAAGTCTCTTCTAAAGAAAAGCGGAGAAGAAATTCCCATTGAATTGTTAAACAACATTGGGGTTCTTCATTTTGAGCATGATGAACTAGAGTTGGCTCAACAAAATTTTATGGAGGCATTAGGAAATGGCATTTGGGTTGAATTCATAAATAAAAGCCCCAGTGCCAATTCTGCAGTCTTTTTCATGCGCTTTAAGGATATGGAATTCTTCCATCGAATAGAAGAAGGTGGTGTTTCACTTGAGTTACCCTGGGATAAAGTCACAACACTATTTAATCTTGCTAGATTGTTTGAAAATCTACATCATACTAAAATAATCAAATCTTTTATGTAGGCTAATATTGTTCTAGTTTCCTAATTATGTGGATGCATATCTATGTCTTGTAGCCATGTCTCAGGCTCGGAATGAGATCCAACTAAGCCTAGAATTGATTGGGGATGCACTTAAGGTGGATAGAAACTCATCAAATGCTTTATGTATGCTTGGAAACATGGAACTGAAAATAGATGATTGGCTTAAAGAAAAAGAAAGAATTAAAGCTATATAAAGTGAATCAGATGCAAAGTTTTCTTATATTAACATTTCACTTGGAAAATGGAATTATTTTGTTGATTTTCACAATGAAAGGAGGGATCCAAAGAATGAGGCAACACATCTTGAGAAGGCTAGAGAACTGTCTTGTAAATTTTTGGCACAGAGACTAAGAAATGTTTATGTTGCAAATGAGGCAGCCATTGTGCTAGCTGAAAGGGGTCAATTTGATATTGCAAAGGAATTTTTTACATAGGTACAAGAAGATTCTATAGGAAAAATCTTTGCTCAGATGTCTAATGTGTGGGTAAATATAGTACATGTTTACTTTGCACAAGGACAGTGTGCGCTTGCAGTGAAAATATATCAAAATTGTTTGATGAAATTATATTTTGGCACTGACACCCAAATTTTATTATATTTTGCTTGAACACATTATGAAGCAGAACAATGGAAATATTGTAAAAGAACATTATTAAAAGTAGTAGATTATAACTACTGTAAGTTTCCAATCAAAAAGCTATATATTTTTTGTTTAATGTAATGAGGGTTTCGAATTACCTCTGAATTCGCTGCAGAGGGCATCCCCAAATCTGACTTCTTTGCAGACTTCAAATACTTTGTAGTAGACACCAAAGTCCTTTCCTATCTTTTCAAAATTCTCCAGGTCCTCTCCAAACAATCTTTATCTCCCATGCAAGTGTTGTAACTCAAAATGCCTTAGTGTAGTTTGTGTGCCAAGTTGTTGTAACTCAAAACAAGGCACCTCAATGTAGTTTGCATGCCTCAATGTAGTTGTCTAAACAAGAATAATGCAGAATCATCAAATTCTAAACGAGAATAATGTAGAATCGCACACAATATTACATGACTCTCGCCTATCATTTCCCCAAATATTTTTAAATTTTTTTTCTAATTTGTACTCGCATGACTAACTGTTTAGTCATTTTTATTTGTGTGACTAAATAATTTTTTACCTGACAACCAAATTAGTCATTTATTTACTCATTTATAGCTGTGTTGCAAAAATTTAGTAGAATTTAGTCATTTTTAGTTCTTGTGACAAACTTTTAGTCACCTAGTCATTTATTTTCCAAATTCTACCAGTGTTACTTACCTCTTTCATATTTGTTTTCTCTGCCATATTCACATATGTCACAACCCTCGAGGTTTAGGGATCTGATGTGGGTCCCTTTCCCTTGTATTGTTTGGGTGACAAGACTGGATCTAGCAACAAGGCTTGCTCCTCTCTATTCAATGCATCCAGCAGCAAAGTCTTTTTCTCTGGAATGGATAGGACATCCCACAGAGATACATTGGTGGGAGCCTTCTTCAATTGCTCCACCACATTAAGTGTTCCAATCGGTAGGACCTTTGGTTTGAACGGGGGTGCTTCTTTTTTTTTATAGAAAGGATAGTCTACCAAAAGAAGACCAAGAACCCTATCCACGGCTTTTGGTTGTAATTGTGGTACTTGTAGCTAAGGCCACTATGGTTGTCAGGCTGGTGGTGCCAATGGTATGTATGGCACATATTCTCTAGTGAACCTTGTCTTTGATTTGGTGTTATAGTCTGACTATACTTGTGGTGTTCTCACGGTCAGGACTTCATTTGTGAACATTTATTCTTCTCCCTCCATCTAAGAAAAGAGTACTTGGTTGGGGGAGATATCCACTTCTTGCTCCAAGGACATTCCCTGCATCTGAGCACTAAATATAGCATTATCAATCCCAGGGGATTGGTAACTTTTTGCATCCGAAGGAATTCTGTGACTTCTTTGTTCTGCCACCCTTTGTTGAAGATTTCCCCACAATTTTTTTTGATTCATATGGGCATCATTACACAAAAAACACCATGCATTTGTATCTTCCATAAGGTTGTTTTGACATGGAACAAGTCCTTGCTTGTGTTAGCTTTGACCATTTGTAATGGAGTGGTCACCGAGACCATATATCTTGATGTTTGTGGTTGGTTACTCCCTCTTGGAGCTCCTTGGTACATATTATGTTGGAAAGGTGGTCTCCCTCCTTGATAATTTTGTGGGGGGGCTTTGGAGGTGTTGCCTGCTGTCGCCGAATAATGACAAGCTCATTTTTTAAAGTCCTCATGAAATTCTTCATATCAATGACATTTGTGGCTAATGAAGAAGAGCCTAACATGCTTAGTTGTGTATTCAGATATACATACATCGAAGGTGGCAGCATGGCCGATGTGCTAGGGAGTGAAGCAGGCGTGCTGGGGGCTACCTCCTCTTGTGTTCCACTAGAGATTTTTAAGAACATCAACATTGACGATTGTGGCAGTAGCTTCCCAATGTCTATCAAACTGTTCTTTGCTCTCACAGCTTGATCATATGCATTGGGTAGAGTATCACCCCCAAGAGATTGCACCAAAACTGTGATGTATGAATTGAAAGCCTTTAGATAGAACATGAATGCCATGGTTGTTGGAGGTCTAGCTATTGTAAGGATTCTTTGCCAAGTTTTATGGAACCTAGTGTTAAAATATATCATGTAGCTTCCTACTAACCTCTCTTGATTGTTATCAGCTACTGCAACAAGGATGAGTGATATCCTTTCTCTGAAAAATGCTCAAAAGTATTTCCTCCAAGATCATCCCACAAGCAGACGGAATTGGGGGCTAGGGATATATACCAATCTTGGGCCTTCCCTTTAAAGGATATGGCTAGTAATCTAAGGGCAATGTTTTTCTCTATGATGTGAAATCTACAAACATCTGCAATATCTTAGAGGTATTCAGAAGTCATTTTGAAATCCTCCCCGATAAAATTCAAGATCACTTTAAGGGCATTGGCGGGGATGGTAGGCCACCCATCTGGAGGGGTGGATGGAACTAACGAACTGCCACCATCCCAAGTCACAAAATTTATAGGAGCTCCTTGGAGATCCATCAGAAACAAACCTCTATGGATAGGTAAACAAGTATTCTAATTTGAAAAGTTCGGCCACCTGGAGGGGTAGATAAGGCTCTAGACTTTAGACTAGCACTCCTAACTCTATTGCTTCTGACAGGTGATACATAACTCGCAGCTTGTCTCCTAGGGGCTAAAGAGGGTAATTGAGAATATTGGAAATTTCCTCTAGACAATGCCCTAGTCTAGACCTTGGGCATAAGTTTGCTAGCCCCTTCTATTAATTTGATTCAAATGCCTCCTCAAGGATGGGTATCAAACACTATGAAAGATCCTAGTTCCACCGGGCATCCCAAAAAAAGATCTATTAATCATGAAAGCTTGTGCTTCTCCCAAATATCCTTGTGGGAAATTTAGTGAGTGGGGGACCTGATTGTGCCTCACTGAATAACCTTTAGTATTTTTAGAGAAGTTGACTCTTCTTTGGTATTTTGGAAAAGGGAAGAGGAAATGCAGAAAGAAAACTAAATGTGGTGATGTGACAATGCTTTTACAACATTTCAAAGACCCTGACAAGCTCCAATTTCTAATAAGGTGAACACATAATGCCACAGACTCTTCATTGTTGGAAGGAGAACAAGCGACTAAGGCCAATGTGGGCACAAAGTAGTCATTCAAATTTTCCCATGGGAAGCACCCATTAAGGTTCAAATAAAAAAAGGATTTACTCGAAAATCAAACAAAATACTTTGGATTCTTACAGAGCTATTCCACTTGACAACATAATATGAAACCGACAAAACTTTAATAGGAGAATGAAAGAGTATTATAACATGATTTAATTCCTAAAATTCTAGGTTAGAAGATCATAAAAGCTAACAATTGAAAATCGTATTCCAAGACTTATGTGCGGAAGTAAATAGACACAGAGCATTCAATGTATGTGAAATAGAGAACAAAGTGTAAAACAAAGGTGACATGAGCACGATCTAATATCAATTTTCTTCCTCTATTACTTAATATTGCAGAATAATGGAAATGCTAATGTCAAATAATGAATTTGAACAATTGTCTTGACATCAATTACAAAAGAGTGACAAGACTCTATAAGAAATCCTCTATATCCTATTCTAATGTTGGTAATCTATCTATATATTGATCAATCTATCATCCACTATTCATATCTCTATCTACAGAGGCTCCTAGAAAATTCCCTTTTATAAAACAAGAGAAGCATACAAGCATCAAGCACTTTGCGCCACCAAAGCTAGAAACCCTAACAAGTGTCACCATCAGACAACCTCAAAATCTAATAAAAAATTGGATCTGATATGATAATAAAATTAGAGATGCTTCAATATTGGTAATAGGTATAACAACTCGATAACCCAGATCTCCTAAGAGCTTTGTGTAGGTCTCCCTATCAAAAGGAAAATACAATCGTAAATGCTTGTCTAAATCCGATCTGATCTTTTGTAGGTGATAATGGTGATGTCAAAAGGAAAGGTTGACTCTAATAGTTGTAGAGGAAAAAAACACACTGCCACCCAATATCATCCCTGAAGGTATAGCCCCAAAAGGTGAAGAAACATTCCCAATAAAAGATGGGCGACATGGCAAGCTAGCAGGTGTTTTTAAAAATTTGAGAGAGCAACTAGAGGAAAATCCATGCAAGGCGGCCACATATACAACTTCGGGCCTGAAAAGAAAGAGAGCCCCGAAAAGGTAGCGCAGCTACTGTGTGGCGTAATCACGTACCTTTTCGCAAAAATTATCCCGCAACCTCCAAAAAGATGCACCAAAGTGACATGTGGTGGGACAAAATCAAAAGCCGAAAGAGTGAGGGCTCTGAGGCCGAAAAGAACAAAGCAACGGAAACAACATACTTAAAGAGCAAAAATGTTCCACATATACCATGTATAATAAGTAAACATGTAATAAGGTATACATATTGAAAAGTAAAAATATTTAGAAGTAAATTAAAATAAATGTATATTTGAAACACATTAATTTAAATTATTAATATTGACAATAAATGAAAATTTCAAATGATGTTTGTGAAATGAAATGAGAAATAAAGCATTTTATTTTTACAACTACAATGAGAATAATTTTAAGATATCTAAAATCTAATTATTTAAGATATTTTATTTTGAACTACAATGATAAATAATCTTAAAGCTATACAAGGGTGGTGGACCTAGCTTGATTGGCTAAAGCATTTTGTTGCCACTCTCTCCGTGGTACCGGAGGACGTGTCATGTCAGCGCTAGGTAAAAAAAAATTGATAATTTCATCTTATTTCACTAAATTAAATATATACTAATAAATTTATTTTGATTTATTTCAAATATATAAAATATTTAATATTTATATTAAAATTGATTAAAAAACTTAAATGAATAATAAAAATTTACTAAAAAATTCAAAAAATATATATATATTTAAAAATTTATTCTTTGAAAAATACTAAATTATTATGACCATTCATCACTTTTAATCTAAATACTTAATAAACACATTTTATAAAATAAATAATCATAATAAAATTAATAAATACAATTTTATAAAATAAATAATCACAATTTTATTCATATATTTAAAAATTAACTTAATCTTTAAAAAACTAAGATTAATCCATCTTCATTTTTTTTTTATTTTTTTTGGGTAAGCTCCACCTAAGGGGGTGGATCCTTTTATTGAATTCAATACGCCATTTACAAACATGATGACAAGATTTCCCACCTATACTGTTGTTCCAACAAAAACATACCCACCACTAAAACTGATCCAGAGTCAGTCGAGAAGAAAAAAACAACCTAGCTGAACCCCCTGATCTTAATAACTTCTCAGAACCCTCATCCTTAACTTCTTAAACACCTCTTAAAGAACCACCTACACAACTTTCGCAGAAACTCCCTCCTCTCCCCAATACCACCAGCCCCCCGTATCAAAGATGGCACTAAGTACCAGATTTGATTGCAAGGGCCGCTACACTGCTCAAATCCATACACCTTCCCTCTACCGCAAAGCCACTTACAACCAACTCTTGCATTAAGCCCCGACCCTTCAAGGAGGCTGCCAGTCCTTTTGAATCACAACTTGCAACTCACTCGGAAAATCCCCCTGGTCAAAGAAAACTTCTAGAACTTCTAAAGACACCCCCAAACTAGCAAGCTTATCTGCTGCCGCATTGGCTTCACGATAAACGTGAGCAAGTGAAAACACAGCCAGTCCCGAAAGATTCTTTCTGATTAATTTCACCCAAGATTTTAATTTCCAATTTTGCACCTCGTTTCTGCTTACTGCATTTATGCAAAACAAAGAGTCACCCTCAATTTCAACACTAGAAAAGCCTTTCTTCTAACATAAACTAACCCCCAACGCCATAGCTTCCAACTCCACCTCATTGTTCATGGCTAGCCTAATCTTCCTTGCTGCAGCACCCAGACACACCCCATTACAATCTCTAATGATGCAGCCAGCGCCAACCACTCCGGGATTTCCCTTCGCAGCCCCATCGAAATTTAACTTGGCTTTCCCTTCCTTCGGAGGCTTCCATTTCGCTTCTTTCCTATCTTTTAGTTTTCTTGAAAGACCTTGCATGGGAGGCTTAAGAAGCTCCCATTTTTTCTGAATCCTATTATCCCAACTTGTAAACTTACTTGCTCTTATGACAACCAATTTGGCTCTTACCACCTCACACAACCCTACCTCAATCTTTTTTATTAACTCCTTTACAGGGATGCACTTATCATTAAAGATCCTTCTATTTCGTTCTTTCCAAATCTGCCATACCAACATTGACGGGGCAGCAACCCACACAGCACCCCACAAGTTATCCTGTTTCCAAGTCGGCCAACTAGAAAGGAAGAGAAACAGATCCTTTTGTCAAGGGCCTTCCCAGCCCACACCATGCATCAACCAATCCCAACATTCAGACGCATATGGACAGTTGAGCAGCAAATGATCAGCAGATTCACCATCCCTGAAACATAACACACAAATGCTCGGCCCTTGAAATCCGAATTTATGCAGCCTATCTCTAGTCAAAATGTGTTTATGCAAGGCAGTCCACAAAAAGGATCCTACCTTTGGTAATATTCCTGACTTCCAGCATAACTTTGAGGGCCAATCACCTAAAGCTACTTGAGCCTTCTGGATCGCATATCCCAGTCTCACAGAATACACTCCTGATTTCGCTCCACACCATATCACTTCATCAACATCCTCTGAAATCACCACATGACGTAAACTTAGTTCCTTCAACAACTTTAACCTTTCATCCTCTGATATCCCACAACCTTTGAAGGAGATCCATTCACAGCAACTTTTCCACTCTCCTTCGACTGACTTAATGTAGTTTTCCACCTTACTTCCAAATCGGGTCACCAAACTTTCAATCCACTCTGGCTCACCCATCACTTCTGCCAATGGACAAAAGCCATTCCAGCTATCCCTCCAAAAGTCCACGCACTTGCCATTTCCCAGCTTCCACGATAGGTGATCGGTTATCACCTTATGACTTTCCCAGATAAACCTCCAGATAGCAAATCCGCCCCTTGAGTTTGCCATTGTTAATATCCTTTTTGGATCTTCTTCATCCAAATATTTTCACCTCATAATCTTACACCAGAAACGATTTGGATCTTTGAATATTTTCCAGCTAATTTTTCCTCCCAATGCCACATTCTGCTGATCCATATGCCTTAAGCCCGCACCACCTTGATTCTTAGGCAAACATACAGTTTCCCACTTAATTAGGGGAAGCCTTCTTACATCTTTATCCCCCTCCCACACAAACCGTTTCATTAGCCCTTCTAAACTTGAAATGGCTTTGCTGGTTAACCTAAAACAAGACATTAGGTAGATAGGCACAGCAGCTAAAACTGATTTCACCATCAATATCCTACCCGCCAGAGATAACCACCTACATTTCCATGCACTCGACTTCTTTCTGCAATTATTAATTGTCTCCTCCCAAAGCTCCGATTTAGAAATCCCCCGAAAAAGAGGTGCCCCCAAATGCTTCGTTGGGAGACTTCCAATAGGGAAGTCCAAAAACTTGGCAATCCTTTTCTGAGTAGCTTTCTTCGTATGGAAGAAAAAAATCTCACATTTTTCTTTGTTTAACATTTGACTGGATGCCAAGGAATAAGTTTCCAACGCATTTTTAATAGCTTCTGCTTCTTTCATATTTGCCTCACCCAAGAGTACCGTATCATCAGCAAACTGGGAGTGGGTCATTGGGTCCAAACCTTCTGCCACTTTTATCCCCTTCCAAACACTACCCAACTTTAGCCTGTTGAAACTCCTTCCCATTGCCTCAGCCATTAACACGAACAAAAAAGGGGAAATTGGATCCCCCCGCGTTAGACCATTCGTGGCTCCAAAAAAACCACAAAGAGAGCCATTCACCACAATAGAAAATTGGGGCGATGAAATGCACCAAGATATTAATTCTATCCAATGTTTTGAAAAACCAAACCTATCCAATATTGCTAAAAGGAAATCCCATTGCACTCTATCATAGGCCTTACTAATATCAAGTTTAATTAGCATACCTTTCTTTTTCTCCGATGATAAAGTATGAACAGCCTCAGCTACAGGAATGATGCTGTCAATTATTTCTCTACCCGACGTGAAGCCATTTTGCTCTTCTAAAATTAATTTTGGCAAAACCTTCTTCAAACGATTCACCATGGCTTTTGCCATGATTTTATATAATGTATTACAAAGTGAAATCAGCCTATAATCTGCAAAGGTTCTGCAAACTTTCTTCTTCGGTATAATCACAATTTCTGTGTTGTTGATGTCCCTAATGAACTTTCGTTGTTTCTTGAAATTTTCCACCGATTGCCACACATCCGCCCCTAGGAACTTCTAGCATTTATGGTAGAAATTGGCCTGGAAACCATCTGGACCAGGCGATTTGTCTGGGTTTATCCCAAAGGTAACCTTGCGTATTTCTTCAAACGAAAACGGTTCACAAAGCATTTTATTGTCATCTTCATTAACCAATTTTGGAATACACGACAAGAAAGATTCGTCTCTCTTCGAAATACCTCCAACAAATTCGCCCAGCAACGATTTAAAATATTTTATCGCCTCCTTCTCTATTTGATCTCTTTCATTAACCATAGATCCATCTACGCAGCAAATACTCTCCACCCGATTGATATCTCTTCTCCCCTCAATTGATATCTCTTCTCCCCTTAGCAGAAGCATGGAAAAATTTTGAGTTCAAATCTCCTTTTAACCATGATACTCTTGCTTTATCCCGCCAATAAAGTTCTTCCCTGGCAAGCAATTCAGAAAGTTTTTCCTTCAGGGATTTTTCTTTCTCATATTCTACTTCTGACATACCATGCAACAGCACATGTTCATTCAGCACTTCCAATTCACTTTCCACTTTCTCCTTTTCTATGAAAATATTTCTAAAAATTTCCTTATTCCATGTTTTAAGCTTGTCTTTCAAGAATTGCAGCCTCTTAAAAAAATTGAAGCTGATAGTACCTTCGATTTGCATACTTTCCTTCCACCAACCTTCCAACTTCCCCAACAGATCTTGATCACGCCACCACATTGATTGAAATTTGAAGAAACTCTTAACCGGTTTCACACTATCTTTTATCTCTAGCATTACAGGATAATGATCTGAAGCTGACACCGGCTAAATGCTTGATTCACACCTTACACCTTCACCTAACCAACCTAGACCCAAAAAGAATCTGTCAAGCCTTTCAGAAATGTTTGTAAAACCCCTTCTCCGATTTGTCCACGTATATTGCCCATTCTTTGGAACACAATCTACAATCGAATTGCTATCAACAAAATCTCTGAAATCTAACATTGCTTTGCTTATTTTTTTGGATCCTCCACTTTTTTCTTCTAAGTCAAGTATTGCGTTAAAATCTCCTCCAAGCATAACTTTTGAAGAGTCCAACTCAGCCAACTTTAAAGAAATATTTTTCCACACTTCTGCCTTTTCCCTGACACTTATAGGACCATAAATGTTGAAGTTAGGGAAAGACAAATCTGACAATTTTCCTTTGACCCAGCCTTGACACCAATTATTTTGAACTTCCACCAATTCTATTTCAACCTTATTGATGGACCAAAGAAAGCCCAGCCCACCTGTAGAACCAACAGCGCTATGAAATACACCCTTCCAATTCCTACAGTATTTTATGAATTTATCACCTTCTTCTGCACTTATCTTAGTTTCTTGGAGCAAAACTATATTAGCTTGCATCCTTTCCAAATGGCGCTTAATTAAGCGCCTCTTGTCAGGGGCCAATAAGCCCCTGACATTCCAAGTTAGCACCTTCATTGCCCTCCAAGGGAACCTCTTGCTCCCTTGGATTTCAGAAATTCTTTAATGCTTAAGAAGCCTTTTTCACTGGCTTCTTCCTCCCGTTTTTGTTTGTTTGATTTTCTGCCTTTCCCTTTCTTGGCCTTTCCCAAAAGCATTGCTGCAGATTGACTTATGCTTCTCGGATTTACTTCCCCCAACTCATCCCCTTCGGAGAGGCCTTCCTCCGATAAAAAATCTTCTTGATCTTCTGACTCTCCCACACCGAAGTTTGGGACAAAAAGACCCTCTTCTTCCACAAACCCTTCATCGAAGCCTTCAATTTCCTTAACTTTGGAATTTGAAACCGACCCAACTTCTTTTGGAGATTTCCCAGATTTGTTTTTAGAGAGTCGGTCTGAATTACTTTCCTTCCATGTTAGGAGGAGGCATTCTTTTCCCTTCGTCTTTACTCCCTTCCCCTCCTCTGCCTTTTGCTTTGGTTGTGCCTTAGTTCTCCAAATCCAATCTTCAGATTGCTTCATCTTAGGCCTCCAATACTTATTCCTTCTTTGACTTCTGAAACACTTTTCATCCCCATGATTATTCTTTCGGCATATCCTACAGAAAGCCTTCTCTTCTTCAACTTCAAGCGATTGTTCCCATTGAACCCCGTCAACAAGCAGCAGGATGTTATTTGGGATTTTCTTAACTGCTGCTACTCGGATTCTCGCGTAGATGTAGGAATTCCCCTCCGATATTTCTTCATCTACTTCAATAAGCGTTCCTATAGAACGTCCTATTTTTTCAATGCTTTCCTCTGCCCAATACTCCAGAGGAAGATTGTACAATCTAACCCAGACCGGTTTGTCATAGGGCTCCAAAACCACAAGATTAAAATTTGCACACCATTTTTGCATATAAACTAGGTTTTCTTCCATTTTCCATAAACCCCCACGCAGAACTTTCTCTCTTTCCGCTTCTGAAAGAAAAATAGCCACAAAAAATCCTTTTGGCATAAACTTCACTATCTCAACCGATTTCCATTTGGTTACAATCCAGTCCTTAATCCTGCGCCTTTCATATCCTGGACCAATAATTTTACATATTATTGCCAGTTTATCCAGCATTTCCACATCCTCTGTTGCCTCTTTGGAAAGATCTATCGACTGGAGATTTTTATGCAGGACATGATCACTTAACCCAGATGCATCCCTTGCCTTTTTCCTTTCTCCATCTTCGCTGCCCTCCTCTGCAAACCCTCTCACCGCCATTTTCTGTAATCCACCTTCATTTAATTAAATTATCTAAAACAAATAAATATTTAAATCTTAAAATTAGTATTTTAAAATGTTAATTTTTTTCAATTTTAGAAAAATAGTTTAAATCTCGTGAATGAATTAATTTGTCTATATGTATATAAGCAATAAAAATATAATGATGTGAAAAACAAATTAGTTAATTTATATTAAGTGAAAATAAAAAATTTAAATGATATTTGTAAAAATAAATAAGAAGAAATAAGTATTTTGTTTTTAGAGTTATAATAAATATAATTTTAATTATATAAAATTTAATTACTTACATATCAAAAGTAGATACTATTGAAGTGTTTTTCATTATCAAAGAAATGATAATTGTAAAATTAAATGAAGAGATATAAGACATTTTATTTTTGAAACTATTATAAAGAACAAACATAATACTACTCAAAATTTAATGATTTGTGTATTAAAATACATTGATGTGTTTAACATTTAAGAACTATAACAAGCATTAAACTATATACAATTTAGACATACATAAATAGCATATCAAACTTGCACTTAATGAAAATCTTTAGAAGTGCGTAACTATTCTAAAACCCATACATGAATAAATAATATTATAAAAAATTAAATAAACAAAAATTATTATCATCATTCATTGCTTTAAATTTAAAGGTTTAATAAATACAACTATTGAAGTAAATAAATAAAAATTAATTAATCTCTATATATGCATTTAGAACCATTAAACATTTAATGGCGTATATATATTGAGAAGTGAATATTTTTCCCAATTAAATTAAAACAAATGTATATTTGGAACACATAATTTAGATTAAATAATATTAGTTGAAATTTGAGAAATGAAAATTATTTTTGTGAAATTAAATGAGAGATGAGACATTTTGCTTTTAGAAAGATAAGACATTTTGGTTTTAGAATTATATTGACAAATAATATTAATGTTATGCAAAACTTAGTTAGTTAGGTATTAGAAGTAACTACTTTGATTGTCATTTAAAAATTAAAAGACATTAAAGAAATGATATTTTGTCAAATTAAACAAGATTGTATTTGTGAAGTTCATGTCAAATGTTGGCAAGCATATTTTTCTTATTTTCTTATAAACAATTATTTTCCTTTGTATGGGCAGACTTATTAATAACAAAACTTTTGTTTCTTGAACAACAATGTCTATTATTTCTAGGTTAGGATTTAATTAGGCTAAAATTTTGAGTTCAATTATGGTTATTGTTCATTATAGTTAAAGTCAAGGTTCAATTAAGGTTGTGATTTAATTAAGGTTCAAAGTTAAGGTTAGAGTTCAATTAGGGTTAGGGTTCAATAAATGGTTAATTAGAATTAGGATTAGGGGTAGGAATTCATTAGGGATAGGGTTACAATTACATTAGGGTTAGGTTTCAATGTTGGTTATGGTTTAATAAGGGTTAGAATTTAATTGGGCTAAACGTTGGAGTTTAATTAGGGTTACTATTCACTTGGGTTAGGGTAAGGGTAAGGATTAAAATTCAATTAAGGATGTGATTCAATTTAAGTTCAATTAGGGTTACTATTGGGTTACAATCAAAGTTTAGTTAAGCTTATAATTTATTTAGAGTTCAAATTTAATGTTATAGTTCAGTTAGGGTTAAGGTTCAATTTAGTTTAGGGTTAAATAAGTTAGGTTTAAGGTTAAATTACAATGAGCATTATGATCTATAGATCTTCCTAGATTAGCAAGGCATGCAATTATCATCATGTGATAAGTCACAATGAGGGATAATTTGTTGGAGGATATATTTTCATAAGTTACATATCAAACATTTGATAGTACTTGAAGTCTAAGAGATTATTCATTTCATACATTATAAAATGATTATAAGTTGAGTCCAAACCCAGATTATCTTCTAAGACTTGACATCTAATTACATGGGAGATTGAGATTAAATGATATTGTAGAGGAATTTATATTTATAGCTCAAGGTCTTTTAGAAAGATTTATTTCTTTTTATTTTCTTCTCAAACAAAGTTCTCATCTAAAATTTAAAAAATCTATTATTTTTAAGTTAGCATGTTTTATTTTCTTATAAATAAATATTTATTCAATATATTTTCTATAAAATAAGATAAAAATCTATTATTTTAAGTTGCATGTTTTATTTTCTTATAAATAAATTTATTTTTTTTTGATAGTTTTCTTATAAATAAATATTTATTCAATATATTTCTATAAAATAAAAAAATTAAAAATATTTTTTATTATTTTTAATATTTTTATAAACAAATAATTTTGTAAAGCTTCATACAAAGTTACCAATACTTTTACAATATATTTCTTTATAAATAAATAATTTTATAAAGTTCAGTAAGTTTGGTATTATAATTTAAAGGGATTTCTTTTGTATAAAAATCTATGCAATTTTCATAAATATTAGTTTAATTAATTAATTAAATTAAATATTATTGTAATAAAAAGACTAACTAAATATGAAAAAATTAAATGTACAAGTATTTAGTTCTAAATTTAATGAAGATGCTATTATACATATATTAGAAATGTATTTTTTCATAATTATGAATTTGATTGTGTACTATTTTGTTTCATTTATAATGTCATCTAAGTGATTTCTATGTATGTGTACTTTAACTTGAAGTTTGGATCTAAATTTGTAACTCACACATTGGATCTCACTAAATTATATTGTTTGAAACTTGTTTGTCTTTATGTATGTGCTCTAAATTTGATAGGGAACATGTGTTGTTTACAAAATACCTTTAAGAAATCTATTGAACTGTGATGGTCATGTTCTCCTTAGTCAATTCAAGAACAATAAACTAAGGTTGAGAAAAATAGTTTGCAAGAATGTAATATGCTACTAGAATAATGATTTAATGTTGATGTAATAAGATTATTTTTATTCTTTGATTCTCCTAAATGATTCATTTTCATTAAGGTTAAATTCCTTAAATATTCCATCCTAGAATGCAAATTGATAATTCATATTTTAGTTGGCTCACAATGGTTAAATAAAAAATACAACATGGATTTGAATTTTGAAATTTAAATTTAAAATGTTAGGTTTCATATTTACAAATATAAATCCTTTCTATAATTTATATCTATATTATTTGTTTTATTTTTTTAATATATTTATTTTATTTGTGTATGTAACTTTTAATTTTAATTTTGAGAAAGTCATTTCAATATTTTTTAAAATTTAATTTTAAAAAATTATAGATTTATTTGTTACTTATTTTAGAAATATTATATTATTAATATTTGACATGTAAATTATTGTGAAAATTAAGAAAAATGTTAAAAAATGATTAATAGATTTAAATTAATTATTAACAAATTTGATATACAAATAATTAAAAAGATATACTTATATAATAAATTAAGTAATATATAATTAATATTTATGTCATATAATATCATACAAACACTAAAATCTAAACAATATATTATAAATTTAATTTTTTTTAATTTTTTAATCTAAAAAATATAAGAATAAATATATAAAATATCTAGATTACATAATTATAGGGTCAAAATAACTTTTCAAAACACAAGAATAATATTAATATAAATTATATTCTCCAAAATCTTTATAAAGTAAAATATATCTATATATATATATATATATATTTCTTAAAAATTCATTTGACAACAATAAATATGAATTTTGGCAACCAATTTAAGTGGACATGAATGTTCTTGAATTTTGGTATGAAGAAGAACGTAAAATATTTCATTAACAAAATGTTTTCCTAGGAATCAAGAAAATATTCAATGCTAATTTCAACAGGCTCATGATGAAAGGGATTTTTAATGAGTGGGATCTATTTTAGGGTGGAGATACTTGTGGAAGGAAAGATACGCGTTCAAGGAAAGACCAATTTCAAGGAAGTGGATGATGTAGCTCATAATGCTTTAGGTGATATACAAGATTTTATAGAAAAATCATGTGTTCTTTTTATTCGAGGAAGAAATTGCCCCCATAATAGAAATAAACCTGTTAAATTGGAAGCCAAATGTCACTCCATTTACTCTTATTGTAGGTTTTTTTTTTTTGCCTCTTTTTTGGAGAAGAATAATTTGTTGGATAACAATAGAGAAAAATTGTTTATTATCTTATTATGTTTAAAAAATGATCAATTTAAATCATTAAAATATTTGAAACTTTAAGGAAAAAAATTGAACAATATTTTCACATTTTAAATTAGTCTAAACTAGATAATTTATGAACAATATTGTCATCTAATTATAAGGAACATCAAATTATGTGTAACTTCCAGTACATGATTTTCAGAGTCCATAATATTATAGCGTGCCATCTAATTATAAGAAACATCAAATTATGTGTAACGTATAGTACATGATTTTCAGAGTCCATAATATTATAGTGTGTCATCTAATTATAAGGAACATCAAATTATGTGTAACGTATAGTACATGATTTTGAGAGTCCATAATATTATAGTGTGTCATCTAATTATAAGGAACGTCAAATTATGTGTAACTTCTAGTACATGATTTTGAGAGTCCATAATATTATAGTGTGTTGTTTCTGGTTTTGACTATGTGAATTCTTCTCTCTTGTCTTGCTATCTTCTGATTATGGATCATAACATTTGATCCTAAATGTCTATGAAAAAATGTACAGTCAAAACAGAAACAACACACTATAATATTTAATTTATTTTTATTTTTTAATATTTATATTAATTTAATTACAAAGAACTTAATTAATAACACAAACAATTATAAAATTTTACAAAAAAATATTCAAAATAAATAATATTTGATTTCTAAAAAAAAAAATTATCCAAAAAAATTATACAAAATATACACAGTAAAATCTAGAAAAACACACTAATTAACAATATGGATTGTGGAAATCTAGTATCTTTAATTAACCATTTATCACTTTAAATTTAAATATTTAACAAATATAAATTCATAAATAAATAAAAAAGAACAATTTTATTTGTATATTATCAAAAATAAAGATCAACCCTCCTTCATTTAACCAAATTATCTAAAATAAATACAAAAAGGTAAGAAATTAAAAATATATATAATTTGAAGAATATAATTTAAACTTCTATTGTGTGGGATGAATTATTTATCTATATGTAATATGTTGAAAAAAGAACATATTTTTTAAAATTATATTTTAAACTTATAATGAAGAAAAATGTTTAGAAATATCTAATTATGGTGAAATCTATAGAATTGATCTTAATTTGTTAAATTATCTTTTTATTGTTAAAATTTAGTCTATTTTGATGTACTTTTAAAATATATTTTTAACATTTATATTAAAATTAATTAAATTTGTTAATAATTTACATAAACAATTATAATTTTTTATTAAAAATATTTTTAAAAAAATTATCATCAGTATTCATTATTTTAAATTTAAACATTTAATAAATAAAAATTCAAAGCATAGAGAATAATCCTCCTTCACTTAACCAAATTACCTAAAATAGATAAAAGAGAATACTAATTTCTTTTTTGCTTAATTTTAGGAAAGTAACTCAAAGTTCATGGGTGGAACGAATTAATTTATCTATAGACAAGTAATAAATATGCAATAATGTGTATGTATTAGAAAGTAGTTCTTTTAACCTAAATTAAAATAAATGTATATTTAAAATATTTTATTTTAGATAAATTAATATTAGTTGGAAATGAGAAATTAAAATTATATTTGTAAATTAAATGAAGAGAGATAAGACATTTTGTTTTTGATCTATAATGAAAAATATTTTTAATACTATTGAAAATTAAATCATTTTTAATACTATTGAAAATTAAGTTGTAGATATCTTTGATGTTCTTGCAATTTAGAAGGATAGGTGTGAAACTAAGTTAAAATTCATGGAGTTGATATGGATGGTTGTGTACTTCTGTCACCTTGCTTACTCATCTCTATGGTCTACTAAAGGATAAGTACTAGTGGTATATAAAATATTTTAGAAAATTGGTTGATAAGGATGCTCAAGTTCTACTATCAATGCCCTTGTTTATTAGTTTTAGATCTTTGCAAGTGAAACATCCTAGATGATTCTAATATAACTATTGAATCCTTTTAATGTTCCAAAAAATTTAAAAAATCTGCAAATAAGTGCTATGTGTAGTGACGTGATCTAAGATTGCTTATTTCCACCTAACATTTAAATGTTCCTGTGAATGTCTTTAAATTCCAAGACATCAAATAGTTGCACAAAAATATTTTTATTTAAGAGCTTATTTTATTTTACTTCATTGTTAATTGAAGAATTATTTTATAAGTACATAAGTTATTCTATAATCATTTTCCTTTGTTGGAGAGTTGTTTTTATTTACTTACAAGATATTTATAGTTACAATTTTTTTAAAATACATGATTATATTTATGTGTACAATCAAATCCATGCCTTGTTATCATTGTATAAAACCTTTCAACATAACTGGTAAATATTTTTTATTATGGATAAAAGTGAGTTTTTTAAAAGGGCCAAAATCCTTATAGAAACACAAAATAGAAATCCCAAATGAAACAATTTTATAAAAAGGTAATGGGAGACAAAGTTGTGGCAAGACAACACACCAATAGCTACACTAGTAGAAAAGTATCAAAAACTACATCAAGGTCTTCTAGTTGGGGCATAGGAGAAGACCCATCCTCCAAAGATTTAGAAGCATTAGAATCAAAAGTTAGATGGGAGTGAGGGGCATTTTGCCACCAAGAAGATGAGTCCAAAACCTTTTGGTAAATATAAGGGCAATCTAAAATAGGAAAGCACCATCTACAATTGAAAGGGAGACCCTCATAATTGAGAGACTAAGTTCAATTCTACTATCTACGAGACTATTTACCCAAGAATAGCCTTGGAAATGTCAATGTCCACCATGATATGGTCATAAGATAATGGACATAATTTGAAGTAGAGTTGACCTTTAGAAAATGACCTATAGTGTTATCAATAGCCTCAAAATAAGATTCATGCCAAAAGTGGAAGAAAATTGGACATCCTGATCCAAACCAACATGATATTGAGAAATTTCATTAAGAGGGTTGAGAGAGGGAAACCAAGGCTTGAACAAAAGAGAGTGTTGGCCCCATATCCAAAGCTTTTCATCCATCACCACATCCTCGTTAAAGGTTGAATCAAAGGATGCAATAATTAACCCCTTAGCAAGGGATTAAAGCTCAATTATGCCCCCCAAAGAGGCTTTTGGTTTTCCAAAATGCATTTATACAAATCAAGGTGATAAGACCATAGTTGGCTAAATCGACAAATCAAACCTCTTTTCCGAAAATATTCCTCATTATAAATCACATCATATTCGAGGAACACAAGGGAGGATTGAGCATAATGAAGAGGCACAACCTTGTCGTGCAAACTAGGGTGACATAGTCATATGGCTTGTAGTTCTACCAATAGCCATTATGAATGAACAAGGGGCAACATCCAAACCTAGCGCAAGGCATACACCATGAATAGTTTGTACTTGTCCCAACCATACCAATCATAGCCACATACGAAACAAGGGATTCACAAATCTTAAATCTTGTCCCAACTAAGGAAACAACATTGTCAACAATGGGTGACGAGAGCAATAAAAGGTCAACATGAAAGGCAAAACATAACACAAGGCCCTTAATGCCCACAACATCCACAAAACCAAACACATGAGAACATAAATGATCCCCACACAACAAAACATGCAAAAGGAGAGATGGCACATCAACATTCTAACCAATTAAAAAGGAACCATTGATGAAGAAATGTATAGGGATAGATTGTCAACCGCCACAACCAATGCAAAACCACGTAATACCCACAATGACACTGATAACATGCACATAACTAATAAATACTAGTTTTTAAATTCTCAAAAAAATATATAAAAGGTAAACCAATAATAAATCATAATATGAAAAAAAAAAAAAAAAATTAAAATTGAAGAGAAGTAAAACAATTTTTTTTAAAAAATACCTTATATATAACATTCCATCCAAATAAATCCAAATGGAATATTGGGTACGCAAATTTCGCCAAGACATTAATTTGAAATGCATGCAAGAAGATGCAACCGTATTTATAGAAACGATGATAATCGTAGAGAAGATACCCAAAGGTGAAAATATTATTTTATAGAAAGTGATTTTTTACGCAACATTTAAAACGTATGTCAGCCGGAAAACAAAGGAGCTTAACGAGATTCTTTGATGGTACTGCAGTCCTGACGTAGCATACTAAAATCTGTCATTAAAAAAATACTTTGAACAGAAAAAAAAAATATTGTATTTTCAAAATTATAAACTAATGTTAAAAGGACCAAGACATGACTAGAAATAAGAGAATGTGAAGAGGCATGTTCCTAGGTGAAAAATAGATACACGGATTTGTATTGCTTCTGGATTTGATTGTGTAAGGATTTTTTGCATCAACGTTTCGAATCACACTCCGTGATCCATCATCAGGATGTAAGAGAGCCAGAGGAGAAAATGAATAATTGCATACTCAGACTAAATAAAAAGGAAGGGTGAGGAGGGAAAGATGCACGTAATTCAAGGAAAACATTAAAGAAAAAGAAAAAGATAAATGTAAAACCAAATTAAATGGAAACAACACAAAGCAAAAAAAAGGAGGAAAAAACTTATTAACGGAAGGAAAGGAACAAAAATGCTCAGGAGGGAGAAGCAAAGAATAAGACGAGAAAACTTGAAAAAAGCCGGAAAAAAATAAAAAGGAAAGAAAAATATGAGGTGGAGCCTAAGATCAAGGAAGAAACCAAGAAATAATACATCAAAAATCGATAAAGATATAAACCAAGAAGCGAAAAACAAGCAAAAGGAAGAAACACTAAAAGAAAAATTAACTAAATATAAAAATGGATAAAAGTATACACCAAGAATAAGTATAAGAATTGATATATAAATAAATAAAATGAGATGAAAAGAATTTTAAAAAAGAGAGGGAGAACAAAAAGGCAGAATAAAGAAAACAACAAGAGACTCAAAAATAAATAAATAAATAACTAAAAATAAAAGTAGAAATATATAGAATTAAATGAAACAAAATAAATTAAAAAAAAAAAAAAGATGACTAAAAAAGACTTAATAAGAGAGTTGTCTAAAGATTATTTAATTAAATTTACATGAAATAAAATAAATACAACCAAAGAAATAAATAAAAAGGAAAGAAATAAAACGAGAAATATATATATATATATATATGATGAAAAAAATAGCTAAAAGACACAAAGAGGAAACAAATATATACATAAGGGACAAAGAACCAAATAGAAGAATAAAGAAAAACAACAAGAGACTCAAAAATAAATAAATAAATAACTAAAAGTAAAAATAGAAATATAATAGAATTAAATGAAACAAAATAAATAAAAACAAAAGAGATGACTAAAAAAGACTTAATAAGAGAGTTATCAAAGAATATTAAATTAGATTGAATGAAACAAAAATAAATACAACCAAAAAAAATAAAAAGGCAAGAAATAATACGAGAAAAATATATATAAAAGAATAAAAATAGCTATAAGACACAATGAGAATACAAATATATACATAAGGGACAAACAGATAGAAGAACGAAAATAAATAGGTATATATAACCAACAAAAAAAAAAAGTGGAATACAAAGAGACTAGGGTTGGGGGAAAGGGAGCACGACCACGCTAGGGAAGAAGCTAGTTGTGAAGGTTAGAAAGCAAGGGTTGCCACGCGATATTGAGACTCCAACCCTCATCACGGTTAAGGTTAGAGGGGTGGTTGTTAATGTGGATTGTGATTCGAAACATTGATGCAAAAAATCCTTACACAATCAAATCCAGAAGCAATACAAATCTATGATATGGATTGTGGAAACCTACTATCTTTAATAGATACACGGTCAAATATTACCTAAAAAGGGGTGTGTACATTTTCCCCCTGTCCCCACAATTGAACCTATATCCTTAGGAATTAACTTTAATTTAAGGTCCGTTATTCTTTCCATTTTAACACACTTCTACGCATTACCCTCTATTCGTGTATGGCATGCAAGCAAGTTAAACCATGGACCTTTTACAATTATATATATTTTATATTACAGCTGTCCGACAGACTCCATTCTTTGCCATGACAAAAAGATAAGAATGTAATAAAACTAAATACTATAATCACATGTGGGGCAGGATTTCATTGGACTTACATGTTGTATTTTAATGGTCAATTCTTGTGCGTGCAAGGGAAACAAAACACAGTGGTAGAGGCCTCTGCATTGTGAAAACAAAACAATAATCATTTTTTGATCATAGTCATCTGCCTCAATTGGAGACACCATTCAAAAACTAGTGCTACAACAGTCATCATTGCTACAATTTATACATGCATTAACTCCTCTCTCTCTTGTATGGCAGATGGGTGGATGCTGATTCTTTATCCTCTAGCCATAGATATATACATGATCGGCCAGGGCAACCTGCAATGCAATGGCATTTTAAGTCAATATGCTAAGCAGAAGTTTAAAGAAGTGTGGGATCCTCATCTTTTGGCCCTCTTCCTTGACTTTGAAGGTGTTGAGTCATCTGCTTTTTTTGCATGCTTTGGGGGCCTTCCAACCCCTCTTTTCAGAGGAGGTGGATCTGATTCCTGCTCCTCTTGTTCCTTCTTCAGTGCCATGCTTCCTTGGACAATGTTGCCAAATGGCTTTTTGGGTTCATCATTGCTTTTTTGGGAACTGTCCCTCTTGGCTTCATTGTTGACAGCCTTCCTAGGATCCTTGTCAGTGCCAGTGATCTTTTTGGGTTGAAAGTTGCTTTGATAGCTCTTCACAATGTTGTGTCTCACTTTCTTCCCCTGCCCTTCTGCTACAATCCTTGGCCCATCTTTTAACTTTTTTATATTCGTTGCTGCTTCAGATTTCTGTGGTGTCTCTGCATCAGGCTTGGGTTTTGGTTTTGGAGGTGCAGAGGAAGCTACATCTGTGGCATCCTTGGGTTCTTCGAGCTTATTGTTTTCTTGCTTTGTCTCGTTGGTGTCCTCATCTTTGGCAGATGGGAATTGTTCGTAGTTCAATCTTGCAGATCTAGGCAGCCCTGTAGTAGTAGTTGCTCTGCCCCCACTTGCTAACCTTGTATTCCTCCTTTTGCCAGTGGAAGTGGGATTGAACTTGCTTGCATTTGAATTGGGCTCTGAGGGTTTTCTGGGCTCTCTCTTCCTTGTGGATGGGCCTTCCTGCTTTAGCAAAGCCTCTGTCTTGAATATGGTTTCCATCTCCTTCGTTGCAAGCTGTCTAAGAACCCAGGCAGCTCCATACTCCTGAGAGGATTTGGGGTAGTACACCAGTGCATTGTTGAAAATCAGCAGCAAATCGCGGAAGAATTCAAGGCTGCCAGAGTAGGTTCCTTCCTCTAACCTTGCCCTTATCATTCCCAAATCCATGTGCCTTCTGATCATGTTTCTGTATTGCTGCTTGTTCTGCAAAACAATCATAAGGACAGTGTTATGAAAGATGAAGTACTAGATATAATTACTGCTGCCAACTTCAAATTATTTGTTTATAAAAGATACATGCAATGTTATGAAATAAATCTAGTATTCATTAAATACTGGCATCACTAAATTGAACAATGAAATCTTCAACCGAACGAAAACAACAACCGGAATGTGCATCCGGTCATTATCTAGGTCTATATTGATCTAGCGGCCGATATTATCGGGCGTCATAGTCAGATAGATGAAAACCACCATATTGAGTTGTACGGTGGAGATGTTGTCTAGTAGATCTTTGGGATCAAGGGGTAACGTAAAGACCAGTTGCTTTGTTCAAAGTGAGGATGTTCTTGTGCTATAGAGGAAACAATTGGCACGTTTTAAACGGAGCAATTGTTTGGTAGTATATTTTTCCTAATTAATTAATTAATGATGTGGAGTCACACCCTTTTAATCTTTGTTTCTACCCATTGTTTTCAAAAGAAGTTGAACACAAATACTTTCAACCAAAATTAGTGGTCCTTGTAAACTCCTAGTTTAGTGGTTAAGGCGAGGACCACAACTACTTGCTCTCCTAGTTTAGTGGTAAAGGTGAAAACAACTTAAAAGTTAGGATATAATTACAAGGTGAATTCTTCGGAATAAAAGGTGAGCAATTGATGGCAAGGCGGAATAAACACCTAGTGATAGAAGGTAGAGAGTAATCGTGCATGGCTTTGATTTAACCTATAAGGTGGAGTCATAATTTAAAGAGATACGGTTTAATTGGAGGGTGGGGTAGGTGTCTAATGGGCCATAGCTAAAGGGAAATTGAATACCCAATCAGACATGACGGCAAATATATTATATATAGAGCTCGTCCGCGTTTTACGAATAAAGAAGAGTAGTTTAAACGTAGAGTAAAAACGGTTGGGCGATTATTTCAAAAATAATGGGTGAATAAACGTTTAGCCGTAGAAAATAGGGCAAAATCCTTAACGAATATAATATCATTTCATTTTAAGGGCGGAAAAAGAAAACTGATTCTACGAGTAAGTTTGAATATTTTAAATAAGAAATTAATAGGGCAAAATCCTTATCAAATGTAATGTCATTTCATTTTTTTAAGGGCGGAAAAAGAAAACTAATTCTAAGAGTAAGTTTGAATATTTTAAATAAGAAATTAATAGGGCAAAATCCTTATCAAATGTAACGTCATTTCATTTTAAGGGCGGAAAAAGCAATCTAAATCGAAGAGTAAGTTTTGAATATTTAAATATTAAATTAAATTCTCGATAAGTCAAATGGGCCCTACCAATGAGACAAGCACCTCTAAGTCAAAGAAATTGAGGTTAATGGGAAGCGAATAGTTGTATGGGGAAAGTGCAATCACACGGGCGATCATTAGATAATATTATGTAATCTTAAAGACAAGGAGGGGAATTATCTTGAAGGATTCATTTTCCTTCCTAATTGTATGGTAGAATTGTGGTTCAAAGATTAAAAAGGTCAAAGAGCAACCTGGCGGCTTGTTGAGTGAAAACATGTGCATTCCACATAAAAGATATAAGAAAAAAAGAAACAAGGAGAGAACATAAAAAAGAAAAGCAACCTGGCTTTCAAGTCTATGCTTGAAGAGAGGTCCAAACTTGTGACTAGAGAGGGACCTTAAGCACTCCAACAAAGGTAACAATTTCCCAGGAACCTTGGGCTCCCTCCTGTTCCTTCTGCTCATAGGAGAAGTCTCAATCTCCTCAGCCCTCTCCCCTTCCATGTGACTGTCCCCTGAAGACCTGGCGGACATGTAATCTTCATGGCTGCTACTCAAACCCTTGCCGCTCTCTCGGGGCGGCAACACAGAGCTTAACACATCGCTGTCCACAACCCGTTTGTCTTCTTCCATGGACTCGCCGCTGCCTTCTTCTTCAGAGCTCTCGGAACGAACAACCGAACCCTTGTTGCCCTGCTGATTTCTTCTCCTTCTGAAGCTTTTCTCAGACGCATTCGTGTCCACGGTCTGCAAGCCCGAGTTTTCCGTGCACCCATCGATGTCATGATGGGCCGCAGGCGTAGCGTGCGCATCCTCGGGCGTGTGCTTGGGAAGCTCTGCTTCTGAATCTATGGCGGCCTTCGGATGGTGAGGAAAACCAGCCCAGGCGTTGGCCCTGGGCCGCCTCGACCGTTGCTTGGACCGCAAATTGGCCCTCTTGGACTCCACAAAATCGTGCAAAGGCTTCCTGTTCTCCTCATCCGCCAATGTCTCAGAGCTGCCATAGAATGAATCCAGCGGAGATGTCGGGTGATGAACAGGAGGAGGAGGAGGAACTGCAGGGAGGGGATTTGGGGCCACCTGGGCCTCCTGCGGATTCGAACCTGCCACCTCCGCTCGATCTGGATCCGCGGCAGCTGAGGCAGAAGGAGCTGTTGCTCGTTCCTCCGCGCTTGTCTCGCGGACAGGTGATGGATTCGATTCCCGATCTCGCACCCCTCCTGCGTTCTGAATTCCGTCAGCCTTATCAACTATCCTTGCAGTGTCGGTGGTGCCTTCACGGTTCCTCTCAGGTATCCCACACGCGGCCATCTGTGCGCCATCCGCTACCTCGGTAAAGCTTCCCGCGGAGGATCGATCCTTGGACCTCTCCGAACACGCCTTCGAACCCCCTCCCTTTCCACCACCGCTCTTTCCGCTCTCACCCTGCAGCCTCTCCAGCCTCGATCGCAGAGACCTGCAAAACACCCAAGGTCAGACGTATACACACAATATATACATCACAGCCATGGCATATACACACAGCACGCACCCAATTGAGTCATCCGAGCGCTGCAGCTCCCTCCGTAACTGCGCAACCCTGAGGCGCCGCAGCTCCTCCAACCACGACGTCCCGCTACACCTGCCATTCGTTCAAAATGTGATTTAAAATCGAAAAAACATAAAGAGCCAAAATATCATGTCATAAATTGATCGCGCCCAACTTACTCGAATCGCCCCTGCAACGCATCGTACTTGGCCTTACAAGCCTGCACAAAACACACACACACACAGAGAATCAGTGACTCGTCAAAAACACGCCTCCTCCGCCGAAACTCAACCATAAAATGCGACGCACCTCTGGAGAAAAGAAAAGGTATGGAAGCCTGGCTTGCAGTTGTTTGGATACCAACTCCCAATTCTGCGTTCCGTATCTCTCCACTGCGCTTCCCAACAACAATTCCTCGCATGTCCCCCACTTCATATTTTTCTCCATCGCCTCTCCTCCTCCTTTCTGCCCATTATTGAACTTCATCCCATCACTACACCACGTATTTTCTACGCAATCGAAACAAACAATCCCAGTCCCAATCTCAATCCCACCAATTTGTTCAAAACTCCCTGGACAGACCAGATCTAACCCCACCTCACCTCCCTTTCTTTCCTCAACCCCACATCCTCCACATCATCATCCATATAAACACATGATACCGTATAATCATGATAAAACTCACCTCATCTAGCCAAGAACCCAACATGGGTGGTTACACTAATTGGTTCGTTAAAAATGAAAAACAACAAAAGAATAAACCCTATGCATTTATATTCCTCTACATTTCAAAATTTATTAGAGAAAATGAAAAACCACATGAGACCCCTTAAACCGCCAATCTCCCATTCCCTGATAGGGCAATGGAGAAACAGGTGGAGAAGAATCAAATGGAAATAATACAAGGCCGGTTCGCCGCTTTAGTATATCCACCTTCCCTTCCCTTCCCTTCCCTTTTCCTTCCCACTCCCCACGCCACGCCACACCACAAGACAACCCAAATATTATTTTAATCGCCACTCCTTTTTCTCTCTCTCTTGTGAAGGAGTTTGAATTCCTTTTCTTCCCTAACGATTTTGTATGCCTCGTTCCTAATTAGATCTTGTGTTCCGCTGAATTTTATTTATTTTTTTAATTTTATTTTATTCTTTATTTAATTAAAGAAAATTGAGAATAGTGAAAGGGGGACCAGCGGGTTTCGTTGTACGATCTTTGAGTTTTCCCTGTTTTTACTTTTTCTGCCGCTCCCACCTTCCCTTAATTTTCTCGTTCCACCCACGATAAATAAGAAGTGTTTTTGGGAAGCATTTAGTTATTTTGGCTCCAAGTGCAAGCCGTATCATATTCATTGCCGGTTTGTACTCAAAATTGGATCAGATTATTCAACGGAGGATTCTGCTCGGACATTAGCTATAAGGCCCTTAGCTCCATTATCATTCCCCTCGTTTCTAAAGTGGTAATTAATGAGCAATTCTTTATTCAAGTACCTAATTTTTTATAACATAATTTAATCTAGCAATCACACAATGGGTATGAGGATGAAGATTGTATTTGTTGAGTTTAGTATTTTTGGTATATAATGAGGTAATGTATGAGGTCAATTGTAAGGTCATTAAGCAAGTGGTGTTCTGTGTGATCTATACTTTCATAGATGGGTGGCATCTTCAAATTGATTGTTTCTTTTTTTGCAAACAAAAATGTCGTATGGATGTATCCTAAGGAGTCGAGATCCTTACAATCAATCATAAATGTGTCTTTTAAGTTCATGTGGTTATAGTCTAAAGGGTGATAGCAGCATAGGCATGTTGAAGGATAGAAGTAGAATTGTTTATAGTACTAGATTATTGGTAATTTGGAAATGTGTACTAGAAACCTTCAACTAGGAATGCTCATTACACCCAAAAATCAAATAAAAAGATAATACAAATAAGAAGTCACTTGTGATCGCAGAACAAAGATAGTTTATATGAGGCTATATATAGGAGGATTTTTTGTTCAAGCAAAGAAATTTTATATTTTACCCATAATAGGAGGATTTTTTGTTCAAGCAAAGAAATTTTATATTTTACCCATAAATTGATTGAAGAAAACTGGTGGCTTAGTTTCTTTCATAAGGAATGTGGATCCACTGTGAGACTTTTATTTTATTTTTTAGCAAATTATTTGGATGTTTGCAAACACTAAATATCAAAAGTTACAATGATAAAAAAAAAGTGAAACAATCACTAATATTGGAGGCCATACAAATGAGCTAAACATGTATGACTTAAAAATTGAGTTTAGATAGCAATAACCTTAAGAAAAATTTATATAAATTACATATATTTATGTCAAGTAATATCTTGCATATAACAACAAGAAGAAGATTTGATCCATTTGTAAAGATTGTGAAGCTCGTTATAAGAGGATACACAATTTGAAGAGCAATAATTTTTAATTAAAATTTTAAGAGATGGTTGAAAGTGTGTGTTAGTTGATATCTTTACATATGTTCCATAATCCGGTTTGGTAATTAATAACAATACACATGATCCAATTGTAAAGACATGTAAAGAAAAAATAATTTCTCTATCTACCTCTATATC
>VDFB02338372.1:5594406-5813362 GCA_007258455.2 Sequoia sempervirens | reverse complement strand
TATTAAATCTATTTCATTATTCGAAACCACATGCATTATATCAGTCATTCGGGAGGTCAAACAGGGTAATTAATAAGACACATAGAGATGTTAAGCTATAGGAATGTATTGCTACGGGATACTACCCATTTTTAGATAAATTTTTTTTAATCAAATAGTTAAAACATCCATTAGCAATAAGAGTAGGGATATTAAAAATACATCATTCCTTCAAAAATTACCTCTTCAAATCACCACAAGGGAAAATTATAATGTTGCAAATTAAAATATTTATTCTCCAAACCCCTAAGCCCTTATTGAAAATGAACAAAATTGAAATAAAAATATTTTTGGTGGCATAGGATTTCTATTTCACCTTGGATGCTCCTGCATCAGTGTGCAGACAAGAGGTAAGTTACTGCTACTATATGTTATTCCCTCTAAATTATTCATTGAATTTTGAATGTGATGGATATACCTAGAGTCTTAGACAATTTAGAGAGACCAGGACCACTGTTTAAGAAGTATCATGTTACCCTCAGTTTCATTCTGACTGAAGACATTGGGATATATATTCATAGAAAATTGGAAGAACCTACTTATGGAAAAGAATGCATATTGTGGTGTGAAGAATTAAGTGGAGAAGACATTACCCTGAAACTGGAACATGTAGTGTGCTTATAGAGATAAAATTGGATGTGTGGGATCAATTTCTAGACTTTAGCAATGAAGAGAGATTTAGTAGATTGGCACTTAGTAAATTTCATGATCATTTTGTATGGATGGATAACTCATAAATGATATCCAGAGAAGCGATTAGAAATTTTACAGGTTTATTATCCACCAGACCTACTCCTAAATACAATCTCGATAAAGGAAAGGGATAAATAAAGAACACAAGTACTAGTATCAATGGCCTGACAATTCAATATGTAAGTTTGGTTATTTCACACTTTATTTTTGGTGATAATGATGTCTCTACCACCATAATTGACCTAGCATTAGAAATTGTTGAGAAAAGGACCAAATATGATCTTTGAGTTGCTTCAACAATAACTGTTGAAAAATTTAAATGATATCAAGAAGAAGAAATGCACATTTAGATATGGAACATTGATATTATTTCTAACCTTCTACTCGGTGAGAGAAGTTCCTGGTATAGGAGAAGTTGTTTGGGTAAATACCAAACCAATTGCTCATTAGATCAGAGAATTAATGAGAAAAATTAGAGATTTGGATGCACAAGGAGATGCCCTTTCCACTTTCTTTGGAAAATTCCAGAGAAAAATGAACAAAAGACAGAGAATTCCAAGAGAATTAGTCACAAAATATAAGGATGACATAACATTTTTGGTATCCACTGATAGTTGCATTATCAAGGTAGTTGAACCAAGAAACACATGGATTATTGAGCTAAGGTATGAGATTGAAAAGGATTATGTTGATGGATGTATTCAAATATTAATCAACAACCCTTGAGACCCCAATAGACCTAGATTTGGAATTTACACCAAAGTAGCTCAAGAAGTTCTTGAAAGCTTTGCATTGGTCTCCGTAAATCTATGATTTCCTCTAGAGAAAAGAGAAAAGTTACTAAGGTTCATGCATTAATTGCTTAGACTGAGCCAGCTCCAAGGAGACTCAAGCAACTAGCTAAGAGAAAGGCACATCTTTAGATTGTTCCTAGAGTAGTCACCAATTCTTCACAGTCTATTGTGGAAAGCACAAATCATTGACTTAAATTCAAAGAATTGAAGAGTCAAGCAGTAAGTGAAATGGTCACTTGGGTGAAAGAAAAAGGATTGTTTGAAATTAAAGACAAGTGCAAGTCTACACATACCATTGCACTTGAGAGACTTAAAGAGGTTCAAGAGTGTGAGAAAGATGCTAGAATTCTATTCTCATTTTGTTGGACATGGCCTGAAGCAATCCAAAGGGTCAAGGATGTTGAGGACACAATTTAGACACAAATAAAGTATGCATCCAACACCTTTAATCCAACTCTAGATTTGGATGATCAAACTTGGTAAGATTTAACAAAGTTGCATGAAGAATATCTTACATTACATAAGGAGAAAGGATAAATTATTGAATAATTTGGTCAACTTAGGGATCTGATAACGACTATGTTCACTCCTATCTACTATGCTCTTTCTTTGGCTAACAGGATTTTGAACTTGAACGTTTCTCCCGAGACTATGGTTTAAGGAAAAGACATCCTAGTTGATCTTAATTATCTTTGCAGAGCCTTGTCAAAAGCAAAGATGCTCTGGGATGAAAGCAAATCCTCTTGGACAGGTACTCTTAACAGACTTCAAAGGACAACCATCTCTGCTTGATTACTCACAGCTACTATTTTAGGTGTACTCCTCAAGGGGAGTTTTCAGGTATGTAAAGGAAACTGTTAAAGAATTCAATATCTTGTATCCTTTACCATTGATGTTGAAGGGGGAGAAAAGGTACCATGTGAAAAAAATTGTGAAATGTTTTTGCGGGAGAGAAATGAAAAGTTGCAAAGAAGAATTTTTTTATGGTTTTCACATCTTGTGTTGCCATTGGAAGGTTTTCATTGATGTCAACAATGGAAATTGGAATATTATCATAGTTCAGTAGTTGCTCTGGTAATAATGATTCAAACTATGATATAGTCACTCCAATACTAGAAGTTTGTTGATCCGATATTTTAGTCTGAATTATCTTATTCTTGTAAGATTCGATTAGAAGCTGAAAATATGTTTTATCTCAACATCATTTACTTCCACTAACAAAATTTCAGTTGACTTGGCTATATGGTTGGAAAGATACAATTACCAGTAGTTTGGAAAATAGTGTTCTTCTTATATACTAGTTCAATGCATCGATTTTTTGTTCTAAATTCTACCTCAAAGAAAGATATCTCTACAAGACTTTGTACATAGATTCATGACTACAAGATTCATCTTACATTGAAGTTTTATGATGATATAAGAATGCATACGAAAGATATGAATAGCGGTGTTCTATTCAAAGGTTACAGTTTCTATACAGTGCATCAATGAGGGAAAGTCTACATTTTCTCATATTTAATTATTTTGCCTTGCAGATTTGAAGATAAGTTATTTAATGTCATCTAAAGGAGAATTCGATGTGTCAACAAGTTTTTGTGTTACACGTTTGATGAATTGCATATACGTTTGGTGATTTGATGCTTTAGGTCTAACTTTGGCTGACCTAATTATGAATTTGAATCAAGAAGATTAAATATGTGTTGTGAATGCTAAATGGATCTATCTTAGGTCCATGTCGACCAATACCATATATTAGATGCTTGTGTTGGGCACAAACATGAATGTTTTTTTAGGACAATTCTGAAAGAGTTGTTTTTGATGTGAGATGGGGTTTCTCTAATCAGGCCGACCTAATTAGTGAAAGAAAATGTATATGATATATATGTAAGACATTTTTTGTTGAGAAGAGGGAGAATAATATGTGAAATAGAAAAAGGATGAAAGTCAAAGAGTGCAAGTATATGAAATTGTATATGTGAGTAGATAGAATTGTTGAGTACTCTTAAAGAGAAGAGTTATATATATTGTTCTTCACCAAAACTGAACTCAGCACAAGGAAGGTGCATTCTATCTTAGTTCATCTTTTGGCTTTGAGCCATACTCTATTTTGTAAATTATTTCAGCCAATGAGCCTTCAAGGATAGTGTGTCTTTGCAATGAGCCTTTATAATATTCTATATCTAGATATATTATATTGTGAGTTAATCCTCACCGTGGTTTTCCCATTTTGATTTTTCCAAGTAAAAATATTGGTATTCATGTGTATTGTCATCTTGTGTTGATTCCGTGCTTTCACTAATTGTTACAGTTAGAACTATATTATTACTTAGATGGATATTATGTGAATGGTTTAATGGAATAATGATTCACCCCCTCTTAGTATTCCAGTTGTTTGACAAGATTTACAAGTGAAGAAGGATTGAAGATTGATCAAAGGAGCAATTTCGTAAAGTTGTCATTATTGTTGTCAAGCTACAAAAACTCACCTACAGATTTTATTTCTGAATTTCTGACAGTCAAACCTAGAGAAATCAAAAGCTTAGATATGGGATTTGAGGACTGCAAAATCAGATTTTGGACCCCTGCTATGACGCATTCATCCAAGGGTGAACCAGTCCTGCTACAGAGCTTAGTACCTACTTTTTAGGCCAAGTACATACCATTCTCCACTTCTCAGATCTACCTGCAAATTACTATTTCCATTTTTGTTATCATAACATTCTGCATTTCAAGTGTTATTTCATGCAATTTAATTAGTTAATCCATTTGAAATTATCTCCCAAAAGTGTCAATCAACCATTTATGTCATAAAAAAATAGTAGACCTTCCTAATAGGGTTGACTCACCTCAAGGTTGAAAGTCAATCCTATCCTTGGGAGATCCCTTTTTCTAATGAAACTAGGAAAACTGTAAGTGTGTTTAAACCCTTAGATCAACACCACCCACATCACTTACCTTTTTTCTTCATTTCATTTTGGTGAACCTAACATTGTACATCATAAATTTTGATTTGGAAGTCTCCAAAACCCTAGATCTAAGATTTGCATTAGTTAGTTTTACATCTGATTTAGGGTTTCAAAATTGTATTTTGCATCATTTAAAATCATAAAATCCAAAAATATTGTATACATATTGCATTCGTTTTACATAGTAATATGCATATTGTTCAAAATGAAGGTAATATTGTAGCTTAAAACTTGTAAACCTATGAGACCGTAGATTTAATTAAGTGTTCTTTGTCACAATTCTTTGTGTATGATTATCTGTTTATATCAATTTTACCAATTGTAGAAAGAGACAGAAGATTGTATAAGAATGAGACAAGATGATAGAAGTGACACAACATGTACATGGAGAAACCAACTTTAGGAAAAACTCACCACAAAATCAGCGAATTGCTTGTATTATTTAACCTTAGAACAAGACTACAATAATGTTGTGTAATCCTTTATTTATATGCTTCCTTTCCTTCCCAGCAATCCCTTCTTCACAACTTTGCTAGAAACTCTCATACACTTTCCTTTACACTTTAACATAACTAAGCTATGCATGCATTTCATGTGACCAAGCATGAATCCCACACACATCCATGCCATGCTTCAAATCCTTGCACATGCACAAGCTATGTCTGCTAACCTACTTTCAACTTTGATGCAATTGTTGCAATAAATAGACAATTAATGAACATGTAAACTCATAAGAGTTATCAAATACAAGAGCATACAACTCCTCTCAAAAAACCACACCTAGATTGTGCAAGTAGAGTTCCACACTATAACATGAAGTAAAACCAGAATCTCCTCATTTAGGTTACTAGCGAACCTTAAGCGTCGTTGGTCAAGAAAATATCTTGCAAACATCACCTCAAAGTTAGCACCCAAGAATGGTCCCACTTAACTAAGCCTTATAAATATCTTCTCATGCAAAAGGTGTTAACTCAAAGATGCCAACTTGGTTGCCCAAGGTGGGTCCAAGTCAATCTTAGTTAACTGAAACATATCTCTCCACCAATTCGTGCAAACATTATGCATGATTGGTCATCCCCACTTAACTGAATATATTCACCTGTTATCTATCATGCAACTAAAGTCATTATTCATGCAAATCAAGTCAAATCAAGTCAACTAGAATTTAACTCAAACTAACTACATGAAACTAAAGATATTAACTAAACCATAAGACTAATATTGAATTAAGGCGAACTAAACTAAATTCCACTCATGTAAATGTCAATCCCTAATTTGTGGGATCTTTACATGCATTACTGAAGTGTTATCAATCCTCCAAATAGTTAACTTAAGCAAGGTGGGTTCCACCTTCCATGTGGGTGCCCCATGTGCTCCCATTTTGTAGGAGAACTTCTTGGACATCCCCACATGTTCTATCATTTAGGAATAATCACAAATGTCAATTTGCATGTTCATTTCATTTGAATTTAACCTCTTTCTAATCCTAGTGTTGGGAACACTTTCCAAGGTTTCCCAGGAGATACATGAAATATGTTTAGGATTGAAATTAAATGGCATCCTATTCCCAACACATATTAATGTCTTTCAATCATTTACATCAAAAAAATCAATCAAAATTGCATCAAAAAAGTTGTCATTTTTTTGTTGTTTGCCATCAAATTGTATTTTGTTAGAATTGGCTATGGCTATCAAGATCTTGAGGCCAAATGAAAAGTACAAAGAGAGAGAATAGAATGTAACAAGAATAAACTGTATTCTTATCAATATGATTCAATGATATGTTGTGATGTGTACAATTTAGTAGAAACCCCTTGGTTATATAGCCAAGGTGAGATACAAGATGTCATAGGATTATGACAAGTGTCTTAATCATATGATATGAGACAACTTATCACACTTACCTAGGTTCACATGTGTTACAAGTCAAAAGATAAGATAACAGCTAATGACAACTAACACCTTCTAGAAAGGTTCCTTCCTAGGATCTAAGTAAACTTAACATATGAAAATAAGTCCCCTAGTAATGAATTAACTAGGTACAAGACTTTATTTACACCAACACCCCCCCTTAAGTGAAACTTAGGGAGTAGTAGATTATTTTGCAAATGACACAAAGATGGGTCCTGACTATGAGGCCATGTTAGGTACCCATGTACAATGCAAAGAGATCTTTCACAAATGGAGAAAAGGAGAAAACCCAGTGGGACAAAACTCCTCCCCAAAAGAGATGAAATACAAAAAATAAATTCTCTCAATGATGCATGAGAACACCAAAAACTCCTGTGAGGAAAAAGTTCCCCCCCATAAGAGAGAAGAAGAAGAGAGATGATGCAACCCCCCCCCCAAATTTTGAGTCTCCTACAATGATGGTAGAAGTTAAACATTGAATGTTGAAGATAATCCAATCTCATCGAACAAAATTCCTCCCCTTAGGAAGAAACAAAGCCATGCATGTATCCAGAATGTCAGGAATATGGATGATGGATGATGTCTCTGAAGCATGATCAAGTGTCTCCATGTCGATGCCAAAAGCTGACATATTCCAAACAGGTGTTTTAGGCCACACTGTTGAAGAGGACAAACCAAAATCTAGTAGAGATGAATGTAGAAAATGATCCAAAGACAATGATAAATCCTCTAAAGACAAAGAAGCCTCCTCCAAATTCTATCCAGAAGTATCCATAGTCACGTCAAACTGCAAAGAATGATCATATAGAGAATGAACAAGAGGGTCAAAGTGTTCCCTTGCAACAACTAAAGAAGGATCTTCTCCATCAAAGAGAAGATGAATGTCATCAATGGTGTCCTCCAAATCTACAATATGAGACTCCACAAACAAGTCTAAAATACTTGTTGTGTGTGCAAGTTTTTTTCTATCCTAAATATGCAAAACTAACTAGAAATGCAAAATAAATAAACACAAGACCACCTCAACGATTAGGCTAAAGAAAATCACAAAAGAAAGATAAAGATGAAACGATTATACTTTTTTTTTTGATGTTGATCTCCTTAGTTGGCCCTTGATGTAGCTTTATATGTATGCTCCTTTTGATGGCAATGTGATAAAAGGGTGGATGCAAGATGAGATGAGAGCTACACTAGGTGTGGCATGATGGTGAAAATGAAGATGAGTATGTAAAATGACTTGAATGCAATGCTTAATGATGGCTTTGATGGCTCACAATTTTGATAGCATAAGGGTGCTAGAATGCTTAAGGTCCCTTAATGAATGAAAATGGGGGGTATTTATAGAGAAAATTGAATTCTCTAGAGAATTCAATGCTCAAGATCGAGCCACCATGGCCAAGATGAAGGGCTATGGTGAGTTGAGGACTCACAAGCCCTCACATCTTGCCATGTGGCAGATGAAGTGTTAGAAGGATGCATGAGGTGGAAGATGACATGTGATGGAGGTACTTGTAATTACCTTGGCATGTGACTTGATGTGACCTCTCAATGATCACATGGGAAAGAGGAAAGCTTTGGGAGAATAAAAGTGAATTTTAAATTCATAATTATTGGGAGATCTTAAGGATAAGACAAGGTTCCCAAAAAAAGAGGTGAGAAGTACCTTGGATAAGACAAGGTCCACATGTGACTGATGTGACAAATTCAAAGATTCTGGAGGACTTTGACACATGTGAGTGATGTGACAAGTCAAAGATTCTAGAAAACTTTGCATGGGAATAAGGAGAGTCTTAGAAAGATAAAAAGGAATTAAAAATTCCTTGGGGGATGGGGAGAGTTGACCAAGGTACTAATTAGGCTAGCTAATCAGTGATTAGAGGATAATTAGTGGCTAAGGAAGATTAGAAGCCAACTTGCAAAAGTTGGAGGATGTGACACATCCTAATCAAGGATTAGACATGTGCACATCCCTAATGATGAGATTAGGAGGTTGATTAAGATTAAAAAAAGGATGTGACATGTGAGGAATTAAATAAATGTCATATTTATTTAATTCATTTGATGAAAGAGGGATTAAAGAGTTTAAGGTATTTAATTATTTAACTAGCTACCCTAGGGATTTAGAAGAATTAAGGGTACTAATTAGATAATAGAAATATTACCCAATTAACATGAATAAGGGGTTTGTCGACGAAAAGGGACAAACTTGGACAAATGTAATTGTCCAAATTTAGGTGTTTACATTTTTCCCCTCTTTGAGATGGTGTTACGAAGTAGCATCATTTCAAAGAAGATTAAAAGATAACACAAAGAAGAAAATGGTTAGATTGGAAAAGATGCCCCAGTCATTCAAAGGAGTGACTAGGAAGAAAGATGATGGTGGTGAATGATTAGGGATGAAGGATTCCCCCTCGAGAGGACATGCAGGTTCAAGAGAACATGTATGTGCTCTCAAAATGGATGTGACAATGAAAGGGTAGATGAGGAAGGTGATGCAAAATAATGGATAAGAGAGGATGATAAGTGATAGGAGATGGATGAAGCACAAATGGATTTAAGGAAAAAGGTGATGTTGCCCCAGTCAAGCTCCAAGCCAAAAAGGGTTGATGATGGATGGAGTGTTGTTAATTATCCTAAAACAACACAATGATAGGGAAGGATACATCCCACTGATGACGATGAAAGTGTTGTTGATGAGGTAAGGATACATCCCAGAACAACACTAAAGGATAGGGAAGGATACATCCTTATGATGATGATGATGATGATTGGATCAAGGCTTGTAGCAAGCTTGGGAACAAGACCAAGGATGTGATTAGATGATTTGTGCTAGATTTGATTGGATGAGGATTAGATTGGGATGTGAGATGGATGAAAGGAATAAAAATGATGGGGGACAAGATGCTTAGAATAACCAATCGATATTATTCTAAGAAGATTGAAGAGATGATGATAAGAGATTGGAAGGGTAGGGGAGGGAGATTGATAAAGGATGAATGGATGGGGGGAATTTTTGATAGATGAGAGGATATAATGGGAGACGAAATGCAATCCTAATTCAATTTTCCATTTTTTGAAGCACTATTTTTTGCTATAGCATAAGACACCAAGTGCTAGGGTATGTGGAACCAAGGCAGATTGGTGTCTAATGCATAAAAAAAACACAACAGACAAGAAGGCTATTCCAACACCCCAAAGTCACAAAGACCTTGGTCAGGCTAGGCATTGGAATAACCACAAGCACAAAAGGATGCCCCAGCATAACACAAGACCGCAAGAGTCTTGGTGGGTACTACATGGGACAACAAAGAAAAGATCAAGATATTCCTGTATGTTAACTTGTCAAAACACACCATAATATGATAGATCATGGTGGCCTTGACAAGCGATAATAGGGAGCTCAAATGATAAGCAAAAGCCAAAAGCATCAAAAGATCACAATCAATTTCAAAACATCCTTTGCCATAGGATCAAGAGGATGGATGGGGTTGATGAGATCTGTTAGGAAGGATGCATCTTGTTGAGACCGATGATGGATACTAAACTAAAAGATTGATATGACGCAGGATATTCAAAACTGATTGAATCTCATGATACGAGTGGATCTCATTTGATAAGAACCAGCTAAATAAGGGCATAGCTTGATGACACGACACAAGAGAGACAAGATAGGAAACTAACACACCCTAAAGACTTAGGGGCTCAGGCGTTGATCAAAGATTAGCCTTGCCTACGTGAATGTGCAGAGCCCTTGTAGTTCGATAAAAGGCTAACAATTGACTGTGGATAAAATCTAGAAGAGGACGATGGAGACCTCAATGATAGATGACAATGATAAGATGGAAAAAAGGAACCCCAAGGGCAGATCAAAAGATTGACCTTGCCACATGAAAGCACAGGGGCAATGTAGTTTGACAAAATGCCAAAGCCAAATGATGGATAAGGGATCATGAAAAAATACCCTAATAAGAGGATAAAAAAATGATTTAACCGATACGATGGGACATCATAAACCTAGTGGATTGGATAGGATGATGGCAATCACACGAAGCTCAAGGATGGGATAGTTATCCAAATCATCATAGGATGAATTGGGATGATGATATGAGGAAGAGAGGAGTGATGAGAAGTGATAGGAGATTGAAAATATGTGCAAAAGAAGCAGAAGTGATGGCAATAAGATAGATGGCATTAGTTTGCATGGGGAGAGGCCTATAGCCAGATACCAATGACAAGGGATTATGAGATGGGATGAGGATAGAGATGAATAGAAAGAGAGATAAGGATGGAGCATGGAAGGGATTGCTTGGATAGATAGGAAGATAAGGACGGGGAGATGGAAGGGATGCTATGATGGATGAATAGGAAGATAAGAATGGAGAGATGGAAAAGGATGATAAAACCGATGAATGATGTCTCCAAGGACTTATGTCACAAAGGAAGTAGATGCCCCCATTTGAGATATGTCATGTGTGAGGAGGCATGAAGGATGGAGTATAGAAGGTTAGGCAAATAAAGGAGTGAGATGGATATGGATAGGATGCATGGATAAGGAAGGAAGATTAATGGTAGCATGACAAGTGGACAAGGAAGGTAGATGGATGTGGATAAAGACTAGGAGAGTATATGGGTGAGGGGAATATGCCAAGAGGTGTCCAAAGCATGTATATATGTTTACCCCTATCTATATCAGGATCACAAGGAGGATGGAAGGATTGGGATAAATGGGAGACAACAAGTAGGATGTGTAAGATAGGTTCGATGGAGGAGATGGGTGAAGAGGATGCATAGCAGGAAGTTGCCCCCAAGTGTGGAAAGAGACAGATGGGGGCTTATTCCTGACACCTATTTTCTAGGTTTTCATCATGGTACTTATTCAAGGCACTTGTTTTCCAAGTTTTCACCATTGGACGAATTATTTCTCTTGACTTTTTTCTCATTTTTTTTTATTCTTTTAATTTTTTTTACTTTTGTTGACTTTTTGGATAGCAGGCAGAAGGAGATGGATAAGGATAGGGATGTGGATAAGGGGATTTAAAAGATATGCGATAAGGATATGGATGAAGGAATCAAGCATCAAATTCCATATGAAGTATTAAGAGCCCATGTTTGAAGCAACTGTTGGATGTTGGTACAACCTTATTAGGATAAATGGATTATGCAAGAGGGTGAATTAGAGGGATTTGATGGGGAAGATATGTGGGATAATAGATGGGATGCTAGAAAGGGTATGGATAGAATGATGGGGTATGTGTGTGATGGGGTGATGAGTTCAGGATGAACATTGCCACATGTGGTGGTGTATGTGAAAGGATAGGAGGATTAATGGATGGAGAATGTGGGGATAAGGGAGGAGATGGGATAGTGAATTTTAGGACATAAGGACCCAAAACAGATTTAGGAGATGGAAGGGGTGTATGATTAGCTTTTGGATTAGCAACTTTGGATGTTGTTATAGATTTTTCATTTGAAAGTATTGCATCTTTTTTCTTTGGGATCCACATGGTTTTTATTTTTGCTTTAGTGGGCCTTTGTGTCCAATGAGTTTGATTTTGATTTTGGATTTTCTTTTTCTCTTCTTTAACATGTCTTTTAGAGGGGACATGAGGAACTTTAGATTCATGTGGATTTTTAGATTTATGCATGTTTACTTTAGCATCCAAAGTTCTTTTAGTAGCAATGGGATGGGTGCGAGGAGATGGATGATGTGGAGCAATGGAGGTAGGATTATGGGGATTATGTGTAGATGGAGGATGTGTAGGTATGTGCCTTTGTTGATCCTGATTAGGGGACATGAGAGTGGGATGTTTATGATGGGTGACATGGATAGGTGTTGGATGGATGAAAGGGTGAATAGGATGAGATGGAGGAAGTGATTTTGGGATATAAGGGTCCAAAATAGACGTAGTACCTGGAGGATGTGTGATGGTGGGTGGAGGGACATAAGGACCCAGAATGGATGGAGTAGATGAAGGATGGGAGATGGTGGATGGAGGGATGTAAGGACCCAAAATGGATGGATCAAATGAAGGAGGAATATGGATGGTTGTTTTGAGGTGATACGATGGAGGAGGAGGGGTGTTAGCAAATGATCTGGTGGAGCAATGGGAAGAGCCTATATTTCTTTTGGAAGAGGCTTATTGGGGACGTATAGAGGTTGTACTAACATCTTTAGATTGTGAGTTTTGAGAGATACATCCAAGACCTTGCATACATATTTGTTCTTTGACTTGGATGGCCTCTAAAATACCTTGCTCATGAAGGCCTAAGCCTTTTCCTTGATAATTCATGTTTTTGAGCATTTGATCCATGATAGGATTTTTTTTATTCTAGAAGAATGATGTGAATCCATTATTAGGTGGAGGATGATGGGTGGTATATATGCTTTGTTTTTCTTCTGCAAGGAGACCACCATGGAGGAATGTGAGAGTACCAAGGGGATATAAAAGTGGTGTAGGGATAGTAGGTTTAGGCGACGATGGAAGATCATGAGATGGAGATGATGGGATAACAACATCTAGATGGGTGGTATCAAAAGAGGGATTAGCTGATATGATAGGATTTGTATTTGTGATAGTAGGAGATAAGGGATCATGTGATGGAGATGGAGATAAGGGCTCATGAGATGGGGCGGTTGAATCTTCAATGTCAAGGGAGTCATGAGATGGAGTGGATGGAGGGCTGTCTTGAGTGGACTAGGTGGGTTGGTAGGATCTTGATGTGGAAAAGGGGATATGTTGGCATGCTTTGGATCAGGATCTTGGCATGACTCATCTTGTGTGGGTGGCATGATGATGGAGGGTTGGAGAGACTCTTCAAGTGGGGGAGATGGAAGGATGGGGGATTCATTAAGTTCATGGGAATGGAATTCAGTGATACGAGGAGTGGGAGGAGTGGATTGGACTTGGGTGTCTTCAATGGATTGGGTGGATCTAGGAGTAGGAGGAGTGGATTGGATTTGGGTGTCTTCGATGGGTTGGTGGCTCTCGAAGTAGGAGATGGGGGTTCAATGGATTCGGTGGGTTTGATTATTTCAATGGTTTGAGTGGTGCTAGGGGTGGTAACATCAATGATAGATGTTGGATGGAGAAGGGTCTCATCACTAATGATCGTGGATGAGGGATTAGGATAGCATGGTTCCGCGACTTCATGATGTGGAGTTGGGGATGTTTTCTTTGTCATAAGTCCTTGGAGAACTTCTAGAGTGAGAAACTTTCATACCCTAGGCTAAGATGGCATGATAGGAATAGACGGAGGATTAGGGATTGATGGACTAGGGTTAGATGTAGAAATGGGATTGGATATAGGATTGGGAGTAGATGGAGGATTAGGATTGGATGGAGGGTTAAGGTAGGGATATTGGAGTGGTGAACTAGAATAGGAAGACATGGATGATGGATTGATGTTAGGGGAAGTAGATGGGGAATTAAGATAGGAATATTGGAATGGTGGATTAGGATAGGAAGATGTGGATATTGGATTAGGATAGGTTGATGGGGGTATAGGATTAAGATAAGAAGGTGTGGACATAGGATTAAAATGGATAGACTGGTAAAGAGGATTAGGATAGGGGGACATGGATGGGGAATCATAATAGGAATATTGGGATGGTAGATTGTGATAAGAGGGTGTGGGTGTTGGATACGAGGATGATGTAGATGAAGGATATGATGAATATGCAGACAAGGAAGGTACTGGATATCCCTTGTCAAAGGTAGCATAAGGAGCATGATTAGGTATGGATGAAGACATAACGAGATAGCTTGAAGGGGTGATTGGATTGTGGAAAGTGGGTGGAGAAAGCTTACTAGCGATGATAGTGTCAAAGGGATCTATGTTGTATACTTCTTGATCAACAAGACTCTTGTTATCATCGTCGACGTAATTAGGGTTTCCCTTGATTAATATTGATGGAGGATAAGGATTCATGATGATGAAAGGATAGATAGGATGGATCAAAGATTATGGATGGAAATGAACTAAAGCTCAAACCAGGATTTAGGTCAAGCTAAGAGTGAGATTAGATTAAAGCTCATATTAGGATGATTGAATGATACAATGGGATTGATTCTGATGATCATATTTGATTATCAAAGGATGATTATGACACCGAATCTGCTTCGAGATGGAAGTAGATTGAATGGGTCAAAGGTGATTGGATAGGGATGGGATTGGATTAGATTGGATAAGATCGATCAATGAGATGATTGATAGGATCAAATGATGGACTAGATAGAATGGTGAAAGGAGTTGGAAAACCCCATTTAGAGATTACTCTAGGTGACTTAGGATACTGATTGATCGGATTAAAGGATAAATGGATGATTGCGACACCAAATCCACCTTGAGATTAAAAGTGGATTGATTGGGCCGACGATGATGATTAACTCAGGACAGATGACAATCCTAAGCAGATGTTGAGGATGACAATCAATTTAGACACCTAGGTTAATTTGGATAATAACTTCAAATGAAGTTCAGAGGATTGGATGGGGAAAATGATGATGGATACCTAACCTAGAGATGCTCTCGGATGATGTACCTATGTGATTCAGATGATAGATGAATGATCTTGTGAGAATACTGATGGACAAAAGCTTATATTGGGATTGGATCAAAGGACATGATAGGACTGATTGTAAACCAAGTTCAAGGGTTTTAACTAGAGGACATAAGATGCTGACAATCATATTTTTCTAAATTTGGCAGTTTTCAAAAATTATCAAATTGTGCCATTTTAGGAAACTTCACAGGCATACCTTTGAGAGTCCAATTTTTTCCCAAAAAATACCCAAAACTAAGGTAGGATTAATTTCCAACTAACATCCCAAATCTGAGACATGCATTTCGAGTTATTAACGAAAATGATTTTTCAAAAACTGAAAAGAAAAACACTAAATTGCGATTTTGAGGGTCAACATGAAAGTATGAAGCCCCAAAAATGTGTCGAAACGAGGGCCAAATAATTAGTTGGGAATCCACATTCCATCTCATAATGCAACCACCTATAAAATTTCAGCCCAAACGGACACCCAAGTCAAAATTTATGGCTTCCGGAAGTTTTTGCATAAAAATCAAAACCCTTAATATGAAGCTTAGGTGATTAGGTGATTTGATGATAGATATGGACTCTAATGATGTTCTAAGAAGCACCTATGTAGTTTGGTCGATGAAATGATGACTTATGGAGAAGGTTTGATGATGGGAAAACGGGTAATCGATATGACTGAACGGAGGGTGAAAATAGTTGTTTGGAGGGCAGGTTCACCCAAATTAGGACAGGTACGCCCCTTTAGAGGGAAGGTAAACCCAAGGATATTTGGTGAAAGATAGGTGGGGAACAGATGCTCAAAACAAGTGGACGGGTGCTTGGATCAAGGAGACAACTACTCAGATCTAGGGGATGAATACCCAGAATGAGGAGATGAATGTTTGGGATGGGGAATGGATGCTTGGAACGAGGAGGTAGACTCGAAATGAGGAGTTGGATGATCGAACTAAGGAGACGGACCTTCGAAACGAGCAAACAAGTGATAGAAATGATTAACGAAGGGTGAAAATGGTTGTTGGAGGGGCAGGTACACCCCTTTAGAGTGCAGGTACGCCCCTCTGTAGGGAAGGTATGCCCATCTATGGGCCAGGTTCACCCAAAGACAGGGAAAGTTTGCCCAACCTAAGAAACAAGTTGTTTGACTGAACATAAGGAAAAACTGACTGTTTGGAGGGAAGGTACGCCCCTTTGTAGGGAAGGTACACGCCTCTGCAAGGTAGGTACACCCCTCTGTGGGGCAGGTTCACCCAAAGATAGGATAGGTTTTCCCAACCTAAGAAATAAGCTATTTGACTAAAAAAAGGCAAAATTGACTATTTGGAAGGCAAGTACGCCCCTCTATAGGGTAGGTACGCCCCTCTGTGGGGTAGGTTCTCCCAACCTAAGAAAAAAATTGTTTGACTGAACATAAGGAAAAATTGATTGTTTGGAGGGCAGGTATGCCCCTCTATAGGGTAGGTACGCCCCTCTGCAAGGAACTTGGACTTGTTAAGAGAAAACAACTATGGTAAGGAACAAAAACAACAAGCAATAAGGTTGACTTGAAAAAAATTCACCAGTTTTACATAGGAAGATAATTCAGACAACACAATCCTATGATTAGTGTTAAAGGTATGGCCAACACAATCCTTAATCTAGGATAAATAAGGTGTCTAGGGAGTCCTTGATATACTCTCGATACGTGAGGCACAAACCGTGAACACTATCTCGTCACAAGTGTGAGTCGGGAACCTCAATGAGATACTAAAGGGCTCAGACCAACTCTTCATGTCTATCTAGGCATCACCCTAGCTTCAATGCTCTGCCAGGCATGACGTGACTGGATTGGGGTACAACTTTGGCTCTCCCCCTTTCTATACCCCACTGGTATGCGTGGTTGGTATCGTCCCTTGGGGTGATGAAATCCCCAAGCAGGTATCGCTAAGAAGAAAATGCTAACCGTTCTCGGCTACTCCCTAGGCTCACACGAAGTGGAAGGGGAAAGCTTGAACAGTATAACACCCCCTTGGGTAAAATAAAGGACTTAGGTAAGCTACGATTTCTCTTCACCCAGGATCACCAAATGGCACAAGGGGATTGGATATGTCAATAGCTTACCTACAAACACAATAAACAATGTTTTGACTCCCCTACTTAGACTATGTGCCTAGATAGTAAAGAAAATGACAATGTAATCAACTAATTAGCAATCAGATCTGTCTACCTTGCAACAAATATGTTAGAAGTTTGTATTTTGATCTTCAACAAGTGTCGTGAACTGCACAAACATTAGAAAAACTCACACAAACACCAACAAGATAGGTTAGGGTTAGTACTAATAAAAAATAAACAAAAAAATGTCCCTAAAAATGCAAGTTACCCCTATTTTTACCTTGAAAACTTATTTGTCTAGGGCAAGTACGCCCCTCTATAAGGGTCGGTACGCCCCTCTAGAAAGGGTGGGTACACCCCTCTACAAGGGAGAGTATGCCCCTCTGCAAGGGCTAAGGGCAGGTATGCCCCTTTGTAAGGGCTAAGGGCAGGTATGCCCCTTTGTAAGGGATAAGGGTGGGTACGCCCCTTTGCAAAGGGCGGGTACACCACTCTACAAGGGCTAAGGGCAGGTACGCCCCTCTACGAGGGCTAAGGGTGGGTACGCCCCTCTGCAAGGGCAGGTACGCCTCTCTATGTCTTTAACCTACAAAAATGAAACAACAAAAAACATAAAATGATAGGAACCCATTTGTGGGTCCCACCATGCATGCCAAAAATGTGTGTGCAAGTGTTTTTCTATCCTAAATATGCAAAACTAACTAGAAATGCAAAATAAATAAACACAAGACCACCTCAACGATTAGCCTAAGAAAAAGCGCAAAAGAAAGCTAAAGATGAATTGATTATACCTTTTTTGTCAGTGTTGATATCCTTAGTTGGCCCTTGATGTAGCTTCATATGTATGCTCCTTTTTATGGCAATGTGATAAAAGGGTGGATCCAAGATAAGATGAGAGCTACACTAGGTGTGGCATGATGGTGAAAATGAAGATGAGTATGTAAAATGACTTGAATGCAATGCTTAATGATGGCTTGGATGACTCACAATTTTGATAGCATAAGGGTGCTAGAATGCTTAAGGTCCATTAATGAATGAAAATGGGGGGTATTTATAGAGAAAATTGATCTAGCCACCATGGCCAGGATGAAGGGCTATGGTGGGTTGAGGACTCACAAGCCCTCACATCTTGCCATGTGGCAGATGAAGTGTCACAAAGACACATGGGCTGGAAGATGGCATGTGATGGAGGTACTTGTAAGTACCTTGGAATGTGACTTGATGTGACCTCTCAATGATCACATGGGAAAGAGGAAAGCTTTGGGAGAATAAAAGTGAATTTTAAATTCATAATGATTGGGAGATCTTAAGGATAAAACAAGGTTCCCAAAAAGAGAGGTGAGAATTACCTTGGATAAGACAAGGCCCACATGTGACTGATGTTACAAGTCAAAGATTCTAGAGGACTTTGACACATGTGAGTGATGTGACAAGTCAAAGATTCTAGAAGACTTTGCATGGGAATAAGAAGAGTCTTAGAAAGATAAAAATGAATTAAAAATTCCTTGGGGGGTGGGGAGAGTTGACCAAGGTACTAATTAGGCTAGTTAATCAATGATTAGAAGATAATTAGTGGCCGAGGAAGATTAGAAGCCAACTTGCAAAAGTTGGAGGATGTGACACATCCTAATCAAGGATTAGACATGTGCACATCCCTAATGATGAGATTAGGAGGTTGATTAAGATTAAGAAAAAGATGTGACATGTGAGGAATTAAATAAATGTTATATTTATTTAATGCATTTGATGAAAGGGGGATTAAAGAGGGTAAGGCATTTAATTATTTAACTAGATAACTTAGGGATTTAGGAGAATTAAGGGTATTAATTATATAATAGCAATATTACCCAATTAATGCAAATAAGGGGGTTTTTAGATGAAAAGGGACAAACTTGGATAAATGTAATTGTCCAAACTTAGGTGTCTACACCTGTCAAGAAGCCATCACAAATATCCAAATCTAAAAGACTATATATGTCCTACTGTACTGAATCACAAGGAACCAAAAATGTGGAATTACAAGCATCATCAACTGCAACAATATATGGAGGAGATGAAATGCATGATTCAAGAATTGGATCTGATGTGAGAACTTCCAAGTTCAAGAAGTCAAATGTCTCCTTTGAATCATGGTTCATATCAACAATCAAAGGAACAATGTCACCATTAGAAGCAAAATTTGCAAAGGTATACAACCAAGATGAATGATCAATCACCCCAGTAGCAATGATCTCTCTACTCTCCAAGTCTCGAATGATGACTGAATCAGGTGTGAACTCCATAGTCCTCCAATCTCCACCATGTGTAATCCAATATATGGAAAGAAGATTGTTTGTCAAATGAGGAACACACAAAACGTCCTGGAAAGTGTTATCCCCAAAACTAATAGATCCCTTCCCAATTACACTCATGTATGTATTGTTTCCCATCAAGATAGGAGACATAATACAAGGCTAAAAAGAAGAGAATATAGACTACGAAGATTCCATATGATGAGATGCTCCTGAATCTAGAAGCCATATCCCTAATCCTAGACCTAAAAAAACACAAAGAGCTTGTCCTTTATTTCCTGATGTAGAAGCTTGACCTTTTTCCTTTTTAGATTGTTTTGAAGAAGAAGAAGATTTAGACATTCTAGAAAGAAAATTAATGTGATTCCTTTTGAGAAGATTTTTCACCTCATCAATATCCTTCTTATAACAATAATGTTCTTCACGTCCATCCTTCTTGTAATATGAAGTAGGCCTCTCCTTCTTAGATGATTCTCCTTTGGAAGATGATTTTTTCTTTGCTTGATTTGAATGTGGATTATTCTTTTCTTTCTTTTGTTTCTTATCTGACTCTAATTCTTTCACCTGACTAACCAACAATTCCCGAGATTTAGAAGTCTTGATGAGACCCATTGAGATAAGCTTTTGTTGATCATGTATCAACATCTCATAAAATGATGCAAATGAAGGTGTAGTATATGCAAACCCTATAGTCAATCTATGAGTATGAAAGATAGAAACAAAAGAAGCATAATCAGGACCAAGTTTGTTCATTGTATTGTAGACCAACTAAATGTCCTTATCAATTCCACATGCTTTACATTGCTCTCTTAGATTATTAACCTTAGTGATGTAGTCTTGGATGTTGTCAAAGTTCTTAGGATCAAGGCTCATCAGCTCATTATCAATTTGATAGCCTCTTACTTCATCTATAGTACCATACAATGTTTTTAATTTGTCCCAAGCCTCATGAGAATTTATACATGATTCAATTTGAAACAACAAATCTTGAGAAACTAGTCTACAAAGACATCCAAGAGCTTTGGTATGTTTAATCATCCATTTTATCTTTTTATTTGCATTTGTAGGTTCAGGTACCTGATTTTCAACATATAGAGAGTGACCTTCTATCATTAAAATAATCCATGCATTTTGATTCCATGTTGAATAATTATATGATGTGAGCAAAGGAACCTTAGAATGATCAATAAAAATGAGAGAGCACAAGAAAAAAATTCAAAAGAATACACCCAGAGACCCCCCCTAAAAAAAATCACTCAATCAAGAAACCCCCAAGCAATATCTGATTTGGAACTTTATACTTAGTGCGATTACAATTGCTAGATGCCAAAACAACAAGCTAGAATTGATCTTAGTGCTTACAGATGCCAAAATAGGCCACTGGCTCAAAGTAAAACTTTTACAACAAATGAGATCAAACTGATTATACCACTGGAAAGTACATAAAAAAAATATGCACTTTCAAAAAAAATTCACCCAAAAATGTTATTGTAGGAGCAAGATATGAGCTCCCGAAGTTCCCAAAATGAGGACGAAGCAACAACACCTGTGAGAATCTACAATTTCTAGAAAAAAATCGACACCAAAACCAAAAACTAATTGAACCACTATGAAGAGCATAAAAAATTAGCCCAAACAAAAAAAATGCTTACCAAAAGTAGGTCTTGAGCCTGAGTTATTGTCGTTTGAAGATAAAGTGAAAAAATCAAAACTCCATTCATGAAGGGGAAAAAATTTCCAAAATTCTTTCCTCTACCAAATTTATCAGAGATTTTTCCAAATTTAGCAAGAATTTCATATTTTGCTAAATATAGGGAATTGGCAAATTACAATTTTGATTTTTTAATCATAAAAAAAATTTAAAAGGTTTAGTGGGGGGCCCATGTGGCCAGACCCCAACTCCCTTTGTAAGGTTGTATGCAACCCTCTCAATAGAGGTTGCAACCTTTATAAAATTTCCCCCCTTTGAATTATTAACCGTTGGATTAAACTTTTTGTTACTGGTTTTTATAATTTTTGGTTGCCGTTTTTAAAAATCTTCCATCGGGTTTCTAATTTTCAATCGCTGGTCGAGTTGACTGCCAGGAGAAAGGTGGGGACGCGAGCTTTGAAGTGACAGTGCCATGTGGCTCTTGGTACTGGTTGCGGTACCCACTATACCTTGCTATGCAGGGTTGTACATAGAAAACTTTTTTCTGCCTTTTTTTTTTATCAAAACTTTCAACAATGCAAATTTAATCGCCCTTGAAATTAAATTTTCTATAAAATAATTCAAATTTTTTTAGCAAAATTTTTTTTTCATAAAATCGTACTGCCTACAATAATGATGACTTGGGGGGCCGTACAACTCCCTGGTCAATTTTTTTTTGCTTTATCGAACAACTGCTCTGATTTGGACGAATTGGCAGTTGATCTTAGAGTTTTTGGCCCTTCTGGATGCGATGGCAGGGTTAGATTTGACCCAAAATGCTCCAAAAATGCAGCTACCCTTTGGATCTAGCAACCATTTCTTAGCTTCAAACCCTCATAGATATGGCCTCATATGTCCGATTTGGACGAAACTAAAGGAAAAATCAACTTTCTCAAACCTTTCAAACATAATGGTGAGCTTAGATTTTGCACTAGCAAGCTCTTATTTGAACCTATAATAAAGAACTAGAAATGGAATCCCTCCAAATTATGGTATTTCTATCAAGTTTTTCTAATTCTCTAGATCATCATACGATGCAAGAGAAGAACATACTCAAATTTTCAAGATTTACCTTCTATCTTCAGAAAAAGACCTATCCAATGGCACCCAACCCACTCTCATACCATGTTAGAATTGGCTAGGCTACCAAGATCTTGAGGCCAAATCACTATAACAAATCCCTGTGATCTGCTCCATTTTTTGCTCTATTTTTTGCTTCCACCCACTATTTTAATGTATTTTTTGCCAATTTTTTGAAAACATCAATGTTATTTATCGAGATGGTGCTATTTTTGGCATTTATTTGCACCGATCAGGGCAAGTCAGTGTTAATTTTGGCGCTACTTCACATTGACCTTAGCGACTCCTTTAGTGTCAATATTGGCTTCGAGTGTGGCACCACCGTTAGTGCCGCATTTGGCTCCGAGTTTTGCTTTGAGTTTAGCGCCACTTTTAGCTCTAACTTTAGCTTCAAGTTTAGCTTCGGGTTTAGCGCTGATTTAGACACCCCTATGTCAAAGAGACTTATTTATATGTCTCATCGACAATGTAAAACAATGAAATGTCAACAAGATACGAGCATATCAAGGAGAGAATCACTTATGTCACATCGACAAGGTATATCTACAAGTGCTCAGCGAAACACAACTCTTGGATATAACGAAGTAATGTCAAGACATTGAGACATCGGCAAGACAAATAAGATTGTATCATCAACACTCCTTAAGTAATGATCAAAAACATACACCGCTATATCGTCGGGAAGGTGAGCAACATATGTGGTAGAGCAGTATACACCGCAACCCCACAACAAGAAGCCTTGAGCAAGGCGGTAGTGCGGTAAACAACAGAAGGGAAGGGAAAAACACTACCATACTGCAACAATAATCACGAGTCTCCCCGACATGGCAAAGTTACACCGATATAGAAAGAAATATCATCGAAGGAAAATATTGATGAGATAGTGGCATATCGGCAAGAGATATTAACTTGTCTCATCGACACCAACAACCAATATTAGAGGAACATAAGATCTAATGTTGATGAGATTGAGATATCGATAAGACAAATAAGATTGTCTCATCGACACTCATCAAGTAATGATCAAAAGCATACATCGCTATACTGATGGGAAGGTGAGAAACATATGCAGTAGAGCGGTATACACTACAACCCCGCAACAAGAAGCCTTGAGCAAGGCGATAGTGTGGTAAATAGCAGAAGGGAAGGGCAGAACATTGCCATACCGTAGCGGGTATAATAAGAGACGGTGATAGTATGGTAATCGTGGCATCATTACAATTTATAGCACTAAATGCAACAAATCACGTTAGTCACATTCCATTTAAATAAATCATTTGAAAATAGCCCGCCAAAATCTCTAAAACTCTAATAAACATACTCTAAAATTTTTGTCGAAATCTTATTTTCAGGCATAGCCTGCCAGAATGGAGTTTTCATTTTAATAAACATACAATAAAACCTTTCTTGAAACCTTATTTTCAGGCGTAGCCCACCAAAATGGAGAAGTGTTTCAGTAAAGAACAACAAAGAATGGTAAGGAGATGTGTGTGATAGGAGGCATAGGATTCATTGATGTTTATCTCATTCTTTCTCTGATCAACAAGGGTTACAATGTTCGCGCTACTATTTGTAATCCAGGTATTTAATTGACATATGTTTGCATAATCTCAAATTCCTTCAGATGCTTTTGAAGTATCAATATATCCTATATAGGGTTTAGAATAATTTCTTTTAATTTAAAAAAAAAAATGATGTATTTTCCTATGTTTAGATAATGTGGAGATCTCCTAAATCTGCCCTAGCACACTATCCTCTTTCGCTCTGTGTTCATTACTCCATCTGCTAGGGTTTTGCATTTGACATCTTTAATATCTTCATGATAGTGGCTTTTAAATAGATCTTGGTCTTTGCTTTAATCTTTATCATGGTAACCCTCGAGTTCCATAATCCACCTTCAATCTCTTCTAAGAATGTTGACTTAAGCTAGACTGCATAGTATGCATATAAAGCAACTCCTTCATACCTGCCATTGTTCCAAACCACCACTCACCGCCTTGCTTAAATTTTTTCCTCCATAAGCACAATAGAATGTTTTAAAATCATGGTTGCCAGTGATTGACCATTAAGGTCACTACTTTCATCAAGTTACAATGATATTTGTCTTCAAACTTAAGGCATTATGCAAGATAACATTGTGAATTGTTTGTTGTGTACAATTTGATTTTCTTGCACATTTACCGCTTTGCTAACTGCCTTTAAGACTGGATATTGCACCATCAACTGCAATCTCAAACAACTCACTCACTATCACTTGAAGATTCCTTTCATGAGCATCCTTGTATAAAATCAAACTATGCCATATAGACTACCTACTTACTAATATAGGGGACTCATTGTTTCATGGTATTTTGAGTTTTATTTAAAAGGGGTTAATATGTGGAATTTTTATGTGCAGGAAGAATAGATTGTGATGCAACGTTCGGGTATGGACAGTTTAGGAAAAATTGGATTGCTATCAGTGTCATAACCAGGTTGGATTGTACCTTGAGCCGGTCTGAAACACTTCCAAGTGTTTTTGCTCGGAAGCAGAACCTGAGTGTAGGAATTTCCAAATATCCGACAAGGGAAGTTCCTACATTCTAAAGATAAAATCATAAATCTATTTATCCAATTTTTTATCCAACCTAACATCTTTAATATCCGATAGAGAAAGTTTGTACATTCTAAAGATAAAATCATAAATCTGCTTGTCTTTGTGCAATCACTTGTTTGAATTGTTTCTTTAACAGTTTTAGGTCCACGTCCATGTACATATCTTCTTTTTCTAGTTGAATGCTCAGGCTCTGCATTTGCTCCAATCTTCATCTAAAATAATCAACATGCATTAATTTATGATTGTACCTTGAGCCGGTGTGAAACACTTATGGGTGTTTTCGCTCTGAAGCAGAACTTGTGTGTAGGAATTTCCAAATATATGACAAAGGAAGTTCCTACATTCTAAAGATATATTCTATGAAACATTCCTTATTTTCTATGAAACAGTGTATATATTCTTGTACTTGTAAATATTCTTTTACTAGTATGTCTATTAAAGAAAATAGAGTTTGAATGAAAAATGCTTCACCCTTTTTTGTAAGTGAGTATGTGAATTATTGTTTAAGGAAAAATATTGTAGTGTTTACATTTTCAGTTTACTAGTTTCAAATCTTCATTTGCTATGTATATAAAATTGTATGTACTCTCTATCTCTAATGACATAAAACAATAATGTCATCAAAATCAGGGTTTTCAATTTCAACACCATCATTGTCCACACTTTTCATATCCTATTCACTTTTAAGTACAATCATCAAAATTTTATTTTTATTTCTTGTCCCAGTTAATCCTGATTCCTTTCAGCACAACATAGTATGTTGCATGTTGAATTTCAAACATTTTCTTTGCATTTTTTGTATATATTATTTTCTCAGTGCATCATTATGTAACAACAATTTCACTTCTAAGATATATAGTAAAAATAAATGAAAGCACATTTTTTCTTTGTCAAGGGAAATATATGGTGAATACCCTATGTCTTTCAAATAAGTGTGCAAGCGAAATAAGACATAATTGATTGAATCTAATTTTTTACCTGTACAATTGTTTTTTTATGCGAAAGTTGCAACAACTTATCATGGATTAGTTTTGGCTAAGAAACAAGGTGTTTCTAAACTATGGCTAGAGGGGGACTCTCTTAATGTGATTAATTGTCTCATGATGAAATGTCCTCCTTCATGGTCAATTGCCAATTTTATTAATGACTCAATATCTATTATTAACTCTTTTGAGGAGATCAAAATCACACATGTTTTTTGTGAAGCGAACATGATGGATGATGGAGTTGCCAACATGGGAGTGGTTGAGAGATTTGAGTGGGATTCTTGTGAATTGCTACCTCTTAATCTGAAGTGTATTTCTAATGATGACCAGTTGGCTTGTTTGTAGGTGAGATGTTCTCGGGGAAAGGTTTTTCGTTATGATTTTAAGTTGGGTTTTGCACGTCGACCCTTTGGTCTTTCAATTTCATTATTCTTTCCTTGGTTTTCGTAGAAGGATGGACTAGCAGTTTTGGTAGGGTTGCTTGGAATGATAAGCCCACACATATTGTGGGTGTTTGTTTTATTGTTTTGAGTAGTGCTTGGTTCATTTTACTTTTTCATTTATTTGAGGTGTTCTTGGGTTTTCGTTTGTTTCCTGTCACTATGGGTGGTGACCATTGCAGAATTGAGTTGAGTTCCTGTGAAGAGTTTCAAAAAAATGCTATTGTGTGGGAGCACTTGGAATTGGGGGGGTTACTCAATTTATGCAGAAAATTCAAGGCTCGGACCCTGATGTAACGGATTTCTTTGTGAAAGGATGGAATGGGAGGTCTCTGCATTACCGAGGGGTTGATTTTCGAATTGAAAAGGATTTTATTGCGGAGGTAACTGGTCTTTCAGTTGTTGGAAGAAAAAAATTTAGAGACAGGGGAGTGGCTAAGAAGGCTTTTGCAAATTTATTTAAACATGATGAGAGGAAGAAGGTTAAGGAAATTGGAAGTGGAGGTTATGCTAGGAAGTCCCTGAAGCTACTTTGGAGGGACCTTGTGTTGGCCATTATGCACTACTTCACCCTTGAAGGTAGATTCTTTGTGGTTTACACTCACCATTTTATGCTCTTAAATTATTTTAGGCATAATGTTTCGGTCTTGTTTCCTTTTTACCTGTTACATTCTATGGAGAAGAGTATTGAAGACCATAGAAAGAACCCTAAGAAGGCGGTTCTTCATCAAGGGCTTATGTGTTTTTCTCATATCAAGCTAAAGTTGATCTTGGTCTCCCCTAAAACTCCTGGTAAGAAGGAAGTTAAAAATGATGGGTATGAAACAGGGGACTCTGCTGGTGAATGGGTTGGTAGTTAAGAGGAAGAAGAGTCAGAATATGAGGATATGTCTATTCATGAAGGAGGATCTAAGAAACGGGATGAGGAATCAGAAGAATGGGGTAAGGGCTATGAGACTGATGTGGAGTTGTGGGAGACTATGGCTAATTCTATTAGAAAATATTCGAAGGGGAAAACCAAAGGCATGAAGAAAGTTAAAGCTTCAGACAAAAGGAAAATTGAGGTGGTTGCCCCTGGTTCGAATGTGAATCTTGTGTTGTCTTCTAGAAAAGAGGGTTTGAAGGGTTGTCATCCTATGGGTGATGTGGATCCTTCAAATTTTGATTGTGTTTAGAATGCTTCGTTGGGGAACCCTGTTCCTAGTAAGGATGGTCTGCTAGAGAGCTCCCCAGTGCAAGGGATTAAGGTATCGGTTAATTTGGGTGGTCAATTGAGTGGCCCTACTGATATGGGAAACTATAAGATGGATGTGAAGCCTAATGAGACTGGCCCCGTGGATATGCAGGGGATTGATGCGGTTAATTGTTCTCAGGATTTTTTTGCTGTGGAGAAGGAAGTGAAGAAGGAACATCTGGAGGCGTTAGCTGATTTGGAGAATTTTCTAGACAAGGAGAGGATAAAGGTGGATGTTGTGGATGTCGAGGATTCCCTTGGACCAAAGAAGAGGATGAACAAAATAGGGATTGTTTTGATGCCCTTGTTGACTTGGAGCAGAAGGGTCAACCTCTAGTTAATTGGGATGAAATTGACATGAATATGTTTTGTAGAATGGTCAAAGATGGGATGAGAAACCTACTTTCCCTGGTTAAGTGGTTTCTTATGAGGTTAAGGAGCTCAATCTTCAGATGAAAAATTGGCAGGATGTTTGTGTTGCTATGCTAAGACATAACTGAAAGGAGTGGGAAATAAAAGGCAAAGTGAAATCAATGCATATTAAGCTTGATAAGCTACTGGAGGATGCTGATCATTTGGGGGTTTCTCATGAGGAAGGAATTTCCTCTTTGGAATTTATTGTTAATAAAATGTTAGAGGACAGAGTGGCAAGTCTAGAGGATAAAATGGGAAAGATTTCGAAGGACTTGAAAATGGTGGTCAATATCAACAATAACTCTTTGAAAACCACTGTTATGGGTCTTTCTATTCTGAATGAGAAAGCATTGAATTGGACCAGAAAACTACTTGACTTGGGTAATATGGAGGAAAGGATTGAAGAGATTAGTGGCTCTTACTTGGTGGAGAAAGAAGAAGCTTCTACTCCTGTGCTAGAGAAGGACATGCAGGAGGGTTCGTGCCTTAGGAAAAGGAGCAAGATGGAAAAGAGGGCTATTATTGTTGTTGAGAAGTTGAAGGATGTTATCAGTATCCATGAGGAGGTCATCAAGGAGAACATGGCCTCGACTAATGGTTTAGATAACTTTTTGTAGTTGGTGCTTCCTCTTTTGGTTCAGCAGGTTTGCTGATTTTTTTGCTTTTGGGTTTGTTGACGAGTTGCTAATGTCCATCTTATGTCAACTTTTTGGTTTTTTGGGCTACTGGGCTTAGTGGTTTAATTTCTCTTGTAGCTTGGCATCATTATAAAGAGTTTTGAGGCCCCTTCAAAACTTTTTTTTCCTTATCAAAAACTAATTGAATATGATTTTCTACTGTATAATTATTTTTTTATGTGCTTTTTATTTTTTGCATGTGGATTACCCTCAGAAAGAGACTACTTATCTTTTCCTAAATGAAGCCTTTACATTTCCTATCTATGAAAGGAATTTACTACTTGACAATAGGTTTGTGAAGTTCATACGAATTAAGATTTGTGTAAAAGGCCATCCCCACAAATGTTGTTTGGTCTAGAATTATAATGGAAAATAAAAAAGCTTGCTAGGAGAATAAAATAGGTTTTCAATTGTCCAAGTACAACATAATATTACTGAAGCATTTCAAAGTTTAGACATTTGAGATTCATGGATCTCCTTAGAGGTCACCCACCTAATATAATAATAGTAAATTAGTATGAACCTTTAGTCATAAATTAAAATGCAATATAATATCTCTATGTCTCTCACACATGAATGTTTCATATAACCACATACCTTGTAAATGCTGACAATTGGCTTATGGCATTCCTTAAGTCAACTGTAAGACAGGAATCCCCCCTAATTGCCAATGGCATGATATACTATCAAACACATTTATGAAAATTAATAACATTCGATTTTCACAGTCCATGATAGTTATGTAAAAATTTGCACACAGTTTATCTAGAAATCTTACTCCCATAACATTTATGAAAAGGTCATTAGTAATTTTTTCTCACACAAAAAAATATCAAAATAAATTTAGTGCTTAATCAATGTTGTCTCATCTATTTCCACCCACTTTCCTCTCAGTGATTTAGTATTTATACGCCATCCACATCCTCTCTCCATGGCCTCCTTTGTGAATAAAAATGCTGCCATAGAAGCTTTCACCGCACTACTGCTGAGAAGGAAGAAGCAACTTGTGGGACCGTGGTAAAAACCGCTCTATTGCACTGAGATGATGAAGGAGCCGTGGGACAGTGATGGTCACCGCACTACTACACGCCAATGGTAGAAGACTTACGGGAGTCACCGCAACACCGCCAGGAATAGAAAAATGTACCTTTACAACAATGAAAATAGTCACTATACAAGAATGATAGGCAATCAATTAGGCGCACTTGGCACCACCTTAGGTGCCCCAAACTAATTACATTAACGACCAAAATTTGGCACTCAATTTGGCATTAAGGAAGAAATTAGATGACAAAAAAGGGAAAAAAAGGGAAAAACACCGCACAAATGAAGAAATCAAAATAAAAAATTTAAAAATTTCACGCGTGAAGGAAGAAATCAAAATCAAAAATTTAAAAATTTCCCACGTGAAGGAAGAAATCAGACAACAAAAAAGGAAAAGCATCGCGCGAAGGAAGAGAGCAGAGCGCTACCAACAATTGAAGAGAGTAGAAAGCCAGGATGCACGGAGGAAGTCCGGTGAGGAGAGTATGCAGGTATTTGAATTTTCTCATAAGATTATATCAAATTTATTAAACGATATTTAATTTTATTTTTCTTCGATCGGTGATAATATTTTTATTTTATTTAAGATAAATCAAAATATACAAAGCTCCAAATAAAAATTTCTTCTAGCACCATCACATCATGTCTACCCAAACACCAACTATTTACAGTATTGAAACCAAAAATAGGGCTTAACCCCTTAAGCTTATACATCAACATCTAGCTTAAACACAATAAACTAGTTTACGTGAAAGTTCCAGAAGCGCTACCTAGATGCAATGGGCACATTTCTGTGAGTGGATTCACCTTCTTTCTTGGAAACAAACCCTTCTTCTCACATAGCTCCTCTCTGGTGATGGCTTTGAGTCCTACTATTATCTCCTCAGTCTCCTTTAATTCGATGCATAGTTTCAAAGCTTGTCACCCCCATTTCGCACCCTCTCTCCACATGGCTTTGGTTCTTCCTTTTGGCCACCTAATGAAAGGGAAATTTATCTCTACTACTTCTAGGTCCATACCTTCCATGCCTTCACTCACAAAGCCTTGTCCTAGTATAGCCCTTTCCAGGATACTCTCCATGTTCACTAAGAAATCCCTATGCACCAACGCTTTCATCACTTTCCTTACAACCTCCACCAACTCTCCTAAGTCCAATCCCCACACCATGATCAGAGAGTATATATCCATATTAGTCTAATATTTTTGCTTCAAATCTTTGAAGCCATTACCCAACATGATTTGCATAGATTGTGCCACCTTCACATCCTTGTACAGGAACAAGCCACACAATAGCTTCATCATCACTTTGCCATAAAAAGGATCCAATTTCTTCCTCGCTTTTAGAGTGAAGTTGGCCTCCATTTCTTCTCTGGTGCATTAGCCACCAAACTACTTCACACCACTGTCCTAATACTCTCCTTACTCCTGCAAACCAAGAAGCATTGAAGGAAATGCAAGAAAAAACTTCATTACATAGCAAATTGTCGGCCATCAACATTAATGTCGAATGTACATCCAACGCCGACAAAAAGAGCTAATTCTTCAATAATTTTGAAAAACTTTCCTTCAATAATTTGTAAGTATATTTAATATGTTAAATGATATATATTTTTAATTTCCTTGGAAAAAGTAAATGATTGCATATTAATTAGTTTAACTAGTCCATGTGCCATGTTTTGAAAGGAGAAGAAATATGGTTGCCATCCAAAACAATTTGAAAAGAATATGTTACAAAACAAAAAGTGGAATGATTTGTAATTTGAATGGAGAACAAGGTATCAATAGTTGAGTTTCAATAACTTAGTTGGATATTTTTTGGATATTGTTGTGTTAATATGTCAATTTGCATATCTTGTGTTGAGTTGTTTATTGATGCGTAGGATGAGTAAATAGAGCTCAAATCTTATGATTACAAGATGATCATTTATGTGCATGAATAAATAGTAGACAGATGTAGATGAACTCAATTAATCTGACTTTATGCCTCTTGGTAGGCATTCCTCTTGAATCTCTAATATCAGGTGCCTGAGACTTCCCTATAGCTTTTATCTGTTAGACAAGGCTACTCTTATAGCTCTCTTACTCGCTTGACAAATCCTTGAAAATATGACTTATTAACATTCAAAAGATAAATGAAATGTCCTCAACACCCAATAGAGCTATCCAAAAAAGCTAACTAAAAGCTAACTCAGTTTTTTAGTTTAATAATTTAATTATAAAGTTCAAACTTTGAATGTTAATTTTTTTGTGTTATTAGCTTATTGCAAGTTGCAACATTATTTAATATTTATATCTATAAATTGTCTCTATCACATTAATAGTGTGTCAAAATGGAAAGGAATTTGTTGGAAGTAGTATGCTCTAAATTTCCAATACTTAGTGAATCTAGATCCATAGTTAGTAATGTCCAAACAAAACTTGTCCCAACAGCCATAGGGAAATGGGAAAAGTTAATGGGTAATAATCAATGGGCTACGCAAGAGGCTGTCATACTGTCAACTGATTACCTAAGCCTTCCCCCATTCACTCTTGAACTGGCGAGAGGGAGTCTAAAAGAGCTTACATTGCTTCTTACCATTGAAATTAATGCAAAAAATATTCCACATCTTAAACCACCAAATGGTCATGTGCTCGGATTTCCTTTCATAATTGGGCAAGAGAAATTCATCCTCCTTCTAAGTTGGATTCAATATTTACTACACACATCTAGTAGGTCTCTTCCTACAAAATTCAAGACAAGTATCATGGAAATAAAATGGTTGAAAACCTCTAGAGGATATCAATCTCACAACATGTGTTTCTTGTTAGATTATGAGTGGGCACAGGCTGTTCTGCAGTCAACTAATCTTTCTTTCATCGGTTCTTCACCCAATGAAAGAAAGATCAGTTGACTGCAAACTAGCCTATGACCACTCATAATCTAACAAGAAACACATGTGAAATTGATATCCTCTAGAGGTTTTCAGCCATTTTGTTTCCATGATACTTGTCTTGAATTTTGTAGGAAGAGACCTACTAGATGTGTGTAGTAAATTTTGAATACAACTTAGAAGGAGGATGGATTCCTCTTTCCCAACTACGAAAGGAAATTCAAGCACATGACCATTTGGTGGTTTAAAATGTGGAATATTTTTTGCATCAAGTTCAATGGTAAGAAGTAATGTAAACTCTTTTAGACTCCCCCCCACCAGTTCGAGAGTGCATGGGGGAAGGCTTAGGTAATCAACTGATAGTATGACAGCCTCTGTGTAGCCCATTGATTATTACCCATTAACTTTTCCCATTTCCCTATGGCTACTTGGACAAGTTTTGTTTGGACGTTACTAACTATGGATCTAGATTCACTAAGTATTGGAAATTTAGAGCATACTACTTCCAACAAGTTCCTTTCTATTGTGAATGTGATAGAGACAATTTATATTTATAGATATACTAAGTATTGGAAATTGGAGCTTAACACTTCCACATTTCTTTAATCAATTTGGAGCATAAGACTAAGACTACTCAAATGACATTGCAACTAGGTAAAAATTTATTAAGGGCATAATAGTAGTATACTTGTGTATGTGTATTTCCTTCAGCTAAAATTTGCATTTATACTTAAGTGATCGATGCATACTTGTGTATGTGATAAAATTTTCTTCTATTAGGGTGCATGAAATAAGTTTTAAATCCTTAAAAATCTTTAAATTTCTAGGGTTTTTTCATTTTGCCGAGTCTACGCTAAGTTCGGGTGTCGAGTCCCTGAGTCGAGTCACCCTAGCTGAGTCTGAGGTGAGTTTGAGTCTTGTTACTATGGTTGTGATACAAACAAAAGGTGCTTACACACTGGCTGAATATATCCTCATCAAAATGACCAGAAATAAATTTCAAATTTGTAAGTAAACTCTGACAGTCAAGAAAAATAGTCATAACAAATTGGAAGTAAACTTTGGCAAACATGTAGGTGAACTTAATTCATCTAACTTTATGCCTCTTGGCAGACATCGGGATCTCCCCTCCTAAATTTTGGACCACATCCATTACCTCCACATAAAACTGGACATCCTTGGTCTTCTTGGTTCCCATGCCATGATATGGTTATGCAAATGAAAATGAAGTAAAGTAATCATCTCCTTCTCTGTTGGCTAGAAGAATGCATGCTTAATGTTTTGATACATGATATCAGCTCTCTCTTCTGCTCTCATAGTTGGATACTGAAATCCATTATGGTGGGCCTCTAGAGTTCTAGTCATCTTTTGTCCTCTTCCACCAAATTTTGGCCTGATCCACATGTCTGCCAGCCTAATTGGCTTTGTTTTTGAAAGCTGAAGTTTCTCCTGAGTCACCAGTGTAGCTCTCTCTACCTTTTTAGACTCTTTCATTGCCACAGATCATCTCTGGGATTTAATCATTTGTACTACATGGTTGATGTGCTTTGAATCCTTGCATCTAAAGGAAATTTCCTTAACATAAATATGCTAGGGAATTTCAATGTTGCCATTGTGGTTTGCATTAAAGTTAGTACCTGCAACATTGAAAATTATCCTTATATAAGAATTCCCTCCATCTTGTTGGCTTGTAACACCCTTGATGGTGGCTACATGAAATTTGATTATGATTCCTCTTCTACATCAAAGGGTTCATATCCTTGATCTGACTCTTCTAAATTATCATAATCAGAATCACTACCTTCCATATTCAAAAATTCCCAACCACCATCTTCAATAAATTTATCTGGATCATCAGTAATACTCTTCAAAATTGGCCTCCAGTTCAAGTTCATTCTACTTTCATAATACTTTATATCCATGAAGTTCAGCCATTCCTTGATGCCATCGAGTGAAGATGGAGGAATGGCATCAATGCAGAGTACATAACGCTTGAAGTCTTTGAAAACAATAGCCATATCAAATTCCTTTTGCCCAAGTCCTACTCTGTCAAGGTTAACAATATAAATCTCACTAATAGGCATTACTAAGAAAGGTAATTCCACCAACTCTACCAAACAATTTACCATAGGAACAATAAAAGTAGAGGCTTTGAAAGGAACTCCATGAAAGCCAAGCTCTCTAAATGGTATATCAAACTCTATTTCAAAATATTTTAGATGAGGCTGCTCCCATAGCTCTCTTACTCACTTAACAAATCCTTGAAACTCTGCATTGGTTTTATTTTTCCTGTCCCTCTCTTGTTGTTCTTCCTCAATTTCATCAGGATCATACATTGACCTTCTTGCCCCTCCTAAAGTTTGGACCACATCCATTAGCTCCACATAAAACTAGAAATCCTTGGTCTTATTGGTTCCCACGTTGTGATATGGTTATGCAAATGAAAATGAAGCAAAGTAATCATCTCCTTCTCCGCTGGTTGGAAGAATGAATGCTTAATGTTTTGATACTTGATATCAACTCTCTTTTGCTCTCATGGTTGAATATTACTGAAATTCATTATGGTGGGTCTCCAGAGTTCTAGTCATCTTTCTTCCTCTTCCACCAAATGTTGACCTGATCCACAAGTCTGCTAGCCTAATTGGCTTTGTTTTTGAAAGATGAAGTTTCTCCAGACTCACCAGTATTAGATGTAACTTTTTTGAAATTTTATTATGGTATGTACACTTTGATATGATGTAATATGATTATGGTTTCATCTCATATGTTGTAATATTAGATATATAATAGAAAAATAAATTATTGCATGAAATAAATAATAAATTTTCATTTTAAATGTTTTGTTTTTGTAGAACACGAGTCTTCCAGAAGATCAAGATGATCCTCAACATGATATAGATCCACAGAATATTGGTTCTGCGGATACAGATCACATGGAAGATGATGATGATGATGCATATATGGAAGACACTGAGGTCAATGACAATGATAATGATGACGACGACGACAATGATCACGATGGTGATGATGATTATGAGACAGTTGGTGATAGTAACTAGTGACATTCATGATCATATAGACTACACCATGGATCATTGATGATATATCGTTATGATGACTCTTTTCATGGTTACTATCATATGTATCATTTTCACGACCTACAGTACTATATTGTTGAGTTGTGTCATATTGACATGTATCATTTTCACTATATCATTTCAACATGTATCATCCTGACTTGTATCAATTTGAGTTACATAATTTATCAATTTTATTTATATCATTTGTACATGTATCATTTTCACTTATGTCAATTGTTGGACATGTATCATTTTGACATGTTTTTGATGTTCTAGCATATTTGGCTTTCACTATTTTTAGTTATATATGATGATGATCTTATCAATATTGACTTGTCAATTTATATATATATTAAAAGTAGTCGATGATTTTTGGATGGATATTTATTAAGTATGATGATTTTAATTTACTGCTCAAGATGGATGTTGTCAAATTCAATTAAATTATAGATATTTGACTCACTTGTTTTAATTATAGATGATGATCATGTTACAATAATTATATTGTTATTTAATCATATGAGTTAAATAATTAAATTACTTACTCTATAATCATATGAGTTATTTAAGAGGCACACCATATTTAACTAATTAAATTGAAATAAAACATATTAAATTAATAAATGGAATAAAAACAAGAAGCATTTTTAGAAGCAAAAAAGGAAGCACCAATGGAAGCCAAACTAGACGCAAACCAGAAGCAATCTTAGAAGCAATCTTGGAAGAAAAATTGGAAGAAAAATCGGAAGCAAAACTGGAAGCAAATTTGGAAACAAAATTGGAAGCAAAACTAGAAGCAAAACCGGAAGCAAAATTGGAAGAAAAACCGGAAGCAAACCTGGAAGCAAACCTGGAAGCAAACCTGGAAGCAAAATTGGAAGCAAAACTAGAAGCAAACCTGGAAGCAAAATCAGAAGCAAAACTAGAAGCAAAACCAGAAGCAAACATGGAAGAAAAACTAGCAGCAAAACCAAAAGAAAAATTGGAAGCAAAACCTGAAGCAAACTTGGAAGCAAAACCAGAAGCAAAACTGGAAGCAAAACTAGAAGCAAAATTGGAAGGAAAACCGGAAGCAAAATTGAAAGCAAACCTGGAGGCAAAACTGGAAGCAAAACTAGACATCAAATTGGAAGAAAAACTAGAAGCAAAAATGGGAGTAGACATGGAAGCAAAACTGAAAGCCAAATTGGGTGCCAATTTTAGTACAATTTTTTATGTTACTTCTCGGTGCTATTTTAGGTGCTTTCAGAGGCACTATGATTTTCTGGTGCTAAATTCGATGCTAAATACAACAGAAAAATTGGCACAACATTTGACACTATGTTGATCATGCATGTTTGCACCAAGTTTAGCGCCAAGCAAATTGTTCAATTCATGGCTCAAAATACACTAAAATTCGACGCAAAAGTCAGTGCTAATTGCTTTTTGTGTTGTTGTGAATGGAAAGCACAAAGAGAGAGAATAAAATGTGACAATAATAAACTGTATTTTTTATCAATATGATTTAATGATATGTTGTGATGTGTACAATGTAGTAGAAAACCCTTGGTTATATAGCCAGGGTGAGATACAAGATGTCATAGGATTATGACAAGTGTCTTAATCATATGACATGGGACAACTTATCACACTTACCTAGGTTCACATGTGTTACAAGTCAAAAGATAAGATAACAACTAATGACAACTAACACCTTCTAGAAAGATTCCTTCCTAGGACCTAAGTAAACTTAACATGTGCAAATAAGTCCCCTAGTAATGAATTAACTAGGTACAAGACTTTATTTACACCAACATGTTTGCATCTAATCATAAAATTCTAGAAATATGTAACTAAAAGAATCTATCTGCAACCTAAAACAAAGACCTTAAACACTAACTCAGAAAATCAGATTTTAATTTTTCAAACCCTTATGCAAAGACCCATTCACCCTAGGGCTTGAATTTGTCCTTGTACAAGTCAATTTCCAAATTTACGAGCATTAGTTTGTCTTTTTCTACATTATATCTTGCTATTTACATATCTTAGTTTCAGTTTCCAAAATTGCAGTTTTCTATTATTATTTACATTCACATAAGTTGGTCAACACAAGTGCATTGTTCAAAATAAAAAATTGCATTTAAAAGATATATTTTCAACTTTTTGCATTCTAAAATCAGTAAATCCTTATATATCAGACCTGAAACTTTGCATCAAACTTCATTATGGATATGCGTTTTGGCAATATATGGATGTCCTTAAGATCTTTGGTTGATGTTTCCAGTTGTATATTTGGAGATGATCCTAATGCAATTGATAACACTCATGAACCTTCACCTCCTAATGAATGTCCCTGCGAGGTGGAAATCTTAGGCCAAGATGAAGATAGCATGCAACAATTCATACAAGAATCCACATAGCCTTGAGAACAATTCATCCTTCTATCCATCCATACAAACACCTCCTATCATCCCATCACTTGATATATTCAACCTTTTGCATCTTTAAATTGAAGCACAAAGCAAACCTCAACCATCAATCATGAAAGAACTTGTTAACAAGGACAATAGTGATACTCTTCTATCCTATGCTCATCAAGTTACCAACACACCTATCAAATTAGTAGAGAGTTATGGCCAAGGCTTTACAATCTTAAGCAAACAAGGATGTGACATAACTAATGAACATGAAATCCATCAATTGTTAGAACAACAACCATTAGAAGATACCAAGGGACTAGGCTATCAAGATCCTCCTCCCCCACCTCCACCTCAATGAGTGACCCAATCAAGTAAGAAACTCAAGCCCTACAAACTCAAGAATTTACTATTTTTACATACTATAACAAAAAGTGAACAAAAAATGGATCAACTCCTCTGTCTAGGATTGATTACACTACCACATATCAATGAAAACAAGAAAAGGAAAAAGTACAAACATGAATTACTATGCATTTCATAGAACTCTTAGGTACCTTGCTGATGAGTGTCATGCTTTACAAAAATTGATACGTGAAAATGATATTATTGATGTAATTGGATATAATGCACACACTTTGCTCCTTTCCATGTGATAGTTGTAGAATCATAACATACTCACTATTACATGTATTGCACTTTATGACAACCATTTCCATATTACAAGGAGCACATTATCATCACCTATCTTAGCTCATCCTTGTCCTGCATTTTGGGGGGGCAAGGGCTTAGATAGCCTTGTCCTAGTATGACAATCGTTGTGCCCCTTTGGCTAGTTATTAGGGGTTGTTGTACTAAATGGTGGAACAACTAGGGTATTAGTGTAAATGAATTTTTTGTTTTACAATGGTCCTTTAACATAATGGAGACTATTTAGAACAAGCTTAGCATTCCTAATGGTAAAAATAAAGCTTCTATTATACTTAAAATTCTAGTTTTAATGATGATCGTAAGGTTTTACATTGGGATGATTACTTGAGGGAGAATATTAATTGGGTTATAGGTGGAATTTTTTTCTTGTAGGTTGTCCCTAAATATTTTTATACTTTAATTCCATTCTTTGTTATTGGTGCAATATATTGAAATTTTTATGGGGTCTTCATGGTTTCATGGATGTATGGGTAAAGAAACAAAAGGATTATGTTGAGTTTTCTTGGACCAAGAAAATATTTTTTATGGTTGTTGTTGTTTAATAAACTAGATGTGGGAGCTAATTCTATTAGGATAGGTGAAATTATAATTGTTATCCTTAGTTGACAATTGTGTGTCTCCACGTTCTTCGAAAAGTGTTCTAGAGGACATGAGGGATAAAATATTTATTATTTATTTTCCTATGACAAATTGTAATTGAATTCAAAGAGGTGGACCCACTACGGTGATAGCTACATAGCATCTTGGGAGAATATTCCCTTTGGGCATCCAACTTTTGGGTGGGGACCACTTTGTAGTACATGTCCTTGCATTTTTTGCATGGTGGGGTGCCCAAGTTTGCATGTTGGTGCATGTTCTTGCATGAAGCCATCATAGTCGTTGAAGAGTTATGGAACACTTGGTATTGACCAATTTTAATTGGCTATGGGTTAGGCGCCCATGTGAAGGCCATGTGATCATTTAATATTTTCCACCATGCTTCTAGGTTGTCCACTAAGGGTGGTGTGAGTTTTTCCAAGTGGTTTTGCTTATTGTTTCTGGATACCATTTGTGGTATTCTCTCACACAAACTTCTATATATTGGAGCATTGAGATGGTGGTTTATTGTGTTTGTTTGTAGGTTATCAAAGTAACAAAGTGTTGCCCGAATTTAGAGAGGAGCGTTGTATTGTTGTATTTCATTTTAAGATTAATACAAACATTGGATCTCTTTGGGTGTGTAGTTTTTTTTGCAATGGTTTCTCCACACATATCTTGTGTCACTTGTGGATCTCAACTTGTGGTATTGCTATTTTTTCTTTCATGTTTGGAGTTGTTAATCACATAATCACTTTATGGTAATCTTGGATAATATAATTTCAGATTTGCAAACACATTATTAAGTTATATTATTACAATTTTTACCTTGAATTTCCAACATTTGGTATTAGAGCTAACTATTTTGTTGAGAGAGGTATACCCTTCTCTTAAGCGTTGAAGGTTTTTTGGCTGCAATGGGAGCTAGTGCATTGTGGGTTTTACAAATTTGTGAAGAAGATTGAAAACCATGGCTTCTATCTCTCATCTAGATATTGATAAGTTCAATGACACTAGTTATGAGATGTAGAAGTTGAAGATGGAGGATCTCCTTGAAGAGAGATATCAATGGTTGGCAGTTTCAAGTGAAAAGAAACCAGAATCAACATCTGATGAAGATTGGAAGAAAATGGACAAGAAGGCATGAGGAACCATTTAATTGTGTGTCTTGCATATTTCATCCTCCTGAATGTTTTAGAAGAATCTACCGCATACAAGTTGTGGAGGAGGATAGGTGAAATTTACCAAACTAAAAGTCTAACAAATAAATTGTATCTCAGAAGAAGTTTGTATTGTTTGAAAATGAAGGATAGTGATTCTACTGCAGAAAATTTAAATGCTTTTAATATGACTCTAAGTCAACTTTTAATATGATTATAAGTCAGCTTACATCTGTAGATATTAAGATAGAAGAAGAAGATAAATGTATTTTATCACTTTGTTCTTTACCCAAATCTTGGAAAAATCTAATTGTTGCATAAGTGGTGGTGGTACATAACTGAAGATGCATAGTCTCATTTCTATACTTCTTTTAGAAGAGATGAGGATAAATTCCATGAATGCAAGCTCCCAAGATGCTTGCATGTGTGAGGAAGGTCTGAAGAAAAAGGAGGGCCTAAAGGGGACAAAAAGAGAGACAAGTCTAAAGGATGTTCTAAACCCCCAAGAAGAGTAGAGTAAAGTGTTGGAATTGTGGTAAGAGAGGACATGTGAAGAAGGAATGTAGAAACAAGAAAAAGAGTTCAGATACCTCCATGGAAATGTCCTCAAAAGATGGTGATTTTGATGCTTTTTTTAAATTTTTGCTAACACTATTAGTGATGATGCTTGGCTTATTGATTCAGGTTGCTCCTACCATATGACTCCTCACAAGGAGTGCTTTACTTCATATCCAACTTATGATGGGGAAGAATGTTTCCTTGGAGATAACAACATGAAGAAGATTGTCGGTAAGGGGAAGGTAAAGTTGTGTTTCAATGATGGAAAGGTTAAAACCATTAATGATGTTTTACATATTTTAGGACTTGTGAGAAATTTACTTTCAATATCCAAGTTGAATGATTTTGGAATGCATGTGACATTTGACAAGTCTGGTTGCAAGTTGGTAAGAGAGAGTTTGATGAATGCTAAAAGATCTTGGATAAGGACTTTGTTTAGACTTAATGCCTCCACTTTTTGTAACTCTACCAATGTAACTGACACTAAAAATGCATGTATGTTGTGGCACCATAGGTTGGGTCACATAAGTGAAAAGGGTCTTAAGACCACTTTGAATAAAAAATTGGTTGACGGTATTTCAAATTATTTGTTGGAAAAAAGATTTTTTAGAGCATTGTGTGTCTGGTAAATAGAATAGATCATCATTTCCTAATGTAACTCATAAAGCTAAGAGATTATTAGAGATCATTCATTCAGATGTGTTTGGACTAGTGGATGTGGACTCTTTTGGAAAATCTTGTTATTATGTTACTGTTGTCAAATAAAGTTTGCACCCTTGCTAAGCTATTAACTGTAGCAACCTATTGACACATGGGAACACTTTGAGGTTGTGGGTGACCTGGGAATGAAGTGGACCTCCAGATTATGGGCTGGTTCCCCTTAAGATAACTTGACAATACTAAAGAACGATAAGGAAAAGAGTAAGAAGGATATACTTGAAATTTAAAACCTATCACTAACAGGTGATACACCAAAGATAAAAATATGACAATACTGTTGAAACTCACAAAAAATCCCAATAAAGCTAAACAATCTCAGAACACAGAGATTTATGTCTACAAAAGTGATTCTATGTAAGGTTTTGACTGTTCTAATGCTTAACACAAGGAAAAAAATGATGTTTTCACAGATATTAATGCAATAGAAAGAGATCACTAACATAAACCTGCACTATGACATAATATTCTTTGTATCCAATACTGAAGGAATCTGATAAAATAAAGGATTACACAAAATTTTATCATACAACTCACAACTAATACTAAAATAACAAAGGAAATCGGTGAAGGAAATGGCTTTCTATTGAGAAAAATCAAGAGTTTTCTTTGTATTACAAATCTGCAGTATTTCTAAAAATGAGTTACAAAGTCTGAATAATGCTTTTTCCACAATTTCTTCACTAAGAACTCTCTCCCCCTTTTTTACCAAGAGGCAAAAAAGCCATATATACAACAAAAACTAAAAAAGTGTCGGCCTCTACCCTAGGGTTTACAAAAAATGAGTGGGTTACAGAAGGGTCGGCCCTCAGATCTTTTGGAATAAATTTAATGCTGCATTTAATGTGCATCCCTCTATTTTTATCGGTTAAAAGATCACCCTCAAGAGTGGCCTTCAAATCTTTTGCAACCATTGCATTAACTTGCAGCCCTCGTGTCCACTCTCGAAACTTCTTTGAAGAGCTGCTTTGACTGTTTTGAAGTATGGTCATTAATGTCGATCCACTTTTTCTAGCCGACATCCCAGCTGTCATTGTGACTCGCGACCTCTTCCCCTTCAGCTTTTTGCTTGCTCTAGATCTTCCGCAAGTTGACCCTCTTCGAGAAGCAACATCAGGCGCCCTCTGAACTGAATTCACATGCCTTGATCATCCATCAAACCAAAGTAGATCCATTTAGTTTATGCTCTATTGATCTTCCTCACAAGAATAGCCGCAACAGTCCAACTACCACTGGTTCACCCTCAACTTCCTCTGATTGGTTGAATAGACACCACGTAAGATTTTTAGGCGATCAAAAGTCATTCAAACATAATCGCATGCCGATGAGACACTAGCTATGTCTCCCCGATGCGATTATACTCCACAACAGCAATCGACATAACTTAGAACTGTCAGCAAGACTTCACATCGAGCTGCAAGAGTTATATCGATATCCCAAAACCATCGGCAAGACTATCGCTGTCGGCCAGACATCATAGTGAACCCTTTAGAGTCATACCGATATCCAAAACCATCAGCAAGAGGTCTCGCCGAAGTCCACAACAGACCCATCGCTATCGGTAAGACCATTGCTTGTCGGCAAGACATCATAGCGATCCCCCAAGAGTTATACCGCTGTGCTCTTCCATCGTCGAGACATCCGCATTCGACAGGACATTACAGCAAGCCCTTCATCATTCGGCGAGACCTCACCCTGTCGGTGAGACATCACACCGAACTCATTCCATTCTCCCTGAGCTCAAACCCTTTCGACGAGACCACCTTCAGTCGGCAAGACTTCACACTGACACTAACCTCTCTCGGTGAGACTCCCACCAGTCGGTGGGACATCATACCGAATGTAAACCATTCCCCCCGACGCTAACCTTGTGAACAACTGTAGGCGAGAGCTCTTCCCAAGCGGAGAAAGATAGAAAAACTCACGGTGACCAAAAATGTCTTGGCGACTTGAGCATTTCAAAAAGAAAAGGCGGAGTTAGAGTCGAGATGGAAACTAAAACTGAGACTAACCAACATTTCCAAGTCCATCCCCCATTCCGATTCCACCTCCTCCAAAGTAAAGAACCCCCAAACAAAAGAAAGAAAAGCGAGATCAGAACCAAAACTGAAAGGGGGAAAACAAGGCAAAGACATAAGATGAAGACCTTCCCGATGAAAACCGAACACCTGCACGTTGGGCTCAACCCTTATGGGAGCCACATTTAATCCACGTGCCGAATTTAAAACATAATTTTCCCCTGCAGCTACACAAGAAGCAAACAAGTTAGAAAATATGTAACCTTGATGCAAATGTTCCTCCATTTTCCCTTCATGAACACTTGAAAACATAGATTGCCCTGCCTGATTGAGCCCACAGGTGAAAATCGGGTAACAGTTACTTTTATTGATGATGTGCCAAGATACACCTGGATTTATTTTATGCATGCAAAATCTGAGGTTTTCACTAAGTTTAAGGAATTTAAAGCCTTAGTTGAGAAGAAAATGTATTATAAGATAAGGGTGTTGAGATCTGACAATGGGGGTGAATATTGTTCTAGGGAATTTGATGAGTTTTGTAAGCATACAAGTATTGTTCAACAAAATACTACTCCATATACACCCCAACAAAATTGGTTAGCAGAAAGAATGAACTGAACCTTGATGGAAAGAGCTAGGAGCATGTTGAGTGGTGTTAAGCTTGATAGATGCTTTTGGGCAAAAGCTATAAGTACTACATGTGTTATTTGGCTAATAGATCTCCTTATTTAGCTTTTGTTGATAAAAATCCTTATGAAGTATGGATAGGTAGAAATCCTTCTATTTCACATTTAAGGGTATTTAGTTGTGAGGATTTTGTTCATGTGCCTCAAGAGAAGCATTCTAATTGGATCCAAAAGCACATAAATGCATCTTTCTTGGTTATGGTGAGAATGCAAAAGGTTATAAGCTTTGGAATCCAATAACTCATAAAATGGTTTTCTCTAGAGATGTGATTTTCAGGGAGTTTAGAGGTTACTCAGGTGAAGAACAACCAAAGGAGAAAGATATGACAAAAACAATGTACTTCGAGACAAAGATTGAGAAGCAGGAAGATGCACATGTGGAAGAAAAACTAGATGGATTAGAGGATGGAGAAGAAGAGGGTTCAAAGAGTTTAGATGATGTGTAGGATGAGCACACAATAGAGGAAGAACATGTAGATCCCATTACTCCTACCTCGAGGAGGTCCACAAGACAACAAAATCTAGTTGACAGGTATAGCCCATCTAATTTTCATTGTGTATTTTCTTTGTTGAGTACTGATGATTAACCTAGATCCTACGAGGAGGCTCTTTCTTAAGAAGAGAGTGAGTCTTGGACATAGGCCATGGGTGATCCCACAATAGTGGGTTACACTTTTTGGCCAAACTTGACATTGAACTGATTTTTTTTAACTAAATCTTCACTTTCAGGCACCTACATGAGGAATTTGAAGATGATGCAAACTAGTGATTTGTGACATTTTCCCTATAAATTCTAAATATATAATTTTTTATTTTTTTTGGATTCAAATTGCATTTCTTTTTCCATCTCCTTCAAAAACTAGTTTTTAACAATAAACACTATTTGTAAAGAGTGATGTTTACTATATAACACAACTTTTTTTCTATGAAGGATAAAATTCCAATTTTATCGAATGTAGATTTGTAACTACAATATATAGCACATTCATTTAGTTTCATAGTGTTTTATTGAATATTTTTTTCTTAATTAAGTTTTGAAGTCAAACCAATTATAATTTAGACATAAGCAGACTATATAACACAACCTTTTTTGTATGTATTGAAATTCAATTTTTTTTGTTAGATCAAGGACATCAATACTTAGCATGTACATATTTTTCAATTTTTTTTTGATAATCTACTATTTTTCTGCACGTGCAGAACAAAGAGCTTGATTTTTGGTGAAAAACCTATGTTTAATTAAACTAAAAAATACATAATAAAACCAAAATATAATAGCTCATTTCGAGGACTATAATCCTCCAGTTGGTTTTGTGAAGTTGATTCCATTGTCATATTCAACCCGAGCTTCAAAAGGAATTTTTTTATAGAAAATTGTACATGGAGGGGGAGAAGGGAAAAAAAGGGGGTTCGAGTGAAGCCCCTAGACCCCTTCAAGTGAAGGGTTGTTCACTACAAGGGGAGTTTGAGCTAACCCCCCTTTTTTGCCCTTCTCCCCTTTATTTCATTAAGAAAATCTTGCCTAACTGTGTTTGCTCGAACATGCATTCAAAAAATGGGTTCACTTGAAGGGGGTGTTCTAGTGAACCCTTTTTTGGGTTCGCGATCAAACATTTTTTGGGTTTGCTCGAACACCCCCTTCAAGCGAACCCCTTAAAACCCATTTTTTTAGTGTCCAAGCATTTTTTCTTCATGAATGCAATTGTAACCCACTTATGTGGGATCACCCCCATGTAGAAGGAGATGATGACTTTGGACAGTTGTGATACTTGGGATCATGTGAGTTTTCCCAAAGGAAGAAAGCCCATTGGTTGCAAGTGGGTATTTAAAAAGAAATTTGGTACAAATGGTTGATTAGAGAGATACAAGGCTAGATTGGTGGCCAAGGGCTACTCCCAGAGAGAGGGAGTTGATTTCGATAAAATTTTCTCTCCTATTGCTTAGTTACCTTCTATTAGATTTCTATTATCTATTGTTGCTGCTTATGACTTCGAAATAGAGAAAATAGATGTTAAAACTACTTTCTTGCATGAGGATCTTGAGGAAGAAATTTATATGTGACATCCTTACGGTTTTGTTGTGAAAGGAAAAGAACACTTAGTTTTCAAGTTAAAGAGATCTTTATATGGTTCGAAACAATCACCCAAGATGTGGTACCAGAAGTTTGATTATTTTGCATTGAAGTTGGGTTTTATTAGGAGTGAGGAGGATCATTGTGTTTACATTAAGGTTATTGATGATCACATACTAATCATTGTCTTGTATGTTGATGACATGTTGTTTATGGGCAACAACAAGGTGATGATTAGGGAGCTTAAGACTCAACTTTCTGACACATTTTATATGAAAGATTTAGGGGCTACAAAATATATCCTTGGGATGGAGATCAGTAGGGATCAGGCTCACAGTTCAGCTTTGGTTAAGTCAGAGTAAGTATGTTGATACCATTTTGTAGAGGTTTAGTATGCATGACTATAAACCAGTAAATATTCCATTTTTGATTGGTACTAAGTTGAGTTTAGATATTTGTCCTAATTTTGATGATGATTTTGAAGAGATGTCTAAAGTTTATTATGCTAGTTTTGTTGGTAGTTTGATGTATGCAATGGTTTGCACCAAACTAGAAATAGCCCAAGTAGTGGGAGTTTTGAGCAGGTTTATGTCTAACCCTTGTAGAGAGCAATGGTAAGAGGGTGGTTAGATATTCGCATGGTACTTTAGATTACTATTTGGTTTATCATGATATTGATGATGTGGTTAAGTCATTGGACATACAGGGTTTTATTGATGTGGATTGGGTAGGTGATGTGGATAATTGAAGGTCCACTAGTGGTTATGTTTTTACTTTATTTGGAGATGCAGTGAGTTGGATGAGTAAGAGGAAGCCTATAGTTACATTTTCCACCATTAAATTAGAGTATATGCCTGCTACACATGCCTCTAAGGAGGAAATTTGGTTATAGAGACTTGGTAATGGTATTGGTTTTGATTGCAGGACAATGAGGATTGGATGTGACAGTCATAGTGCCATATGTCTAGCCAAAAATCCTATGTATCATGCTCGTACTAAGTATGTTGATGTCCAGTATCACTTTTTGTGAGAGATGGTTGAGAATGGTAAGGTCTTTATTGAGAAGGTTGACACTTTGGATAATGTTGTAGATTCTCTCACAAAGCTAGTGACCACAGATAAGCTCTCTTGGTGCAGGAAGGCCATGGGCCTTGATCACTGTACTTGATTATATTTTTATTTGTATCTCATGGATGCAATTACAATGTATAATGTCAAGTGGGAGAATGTTAGGATAGGTGACATTATAATTGCTATCCTGAGTTGATAATTATATGTCTCCACATTTTTTAGAAAGTGTTCTAAAGGGCATGAGGGACAAACTATTTATTATTTATTTTTCTATGACAAATTGTAATTGCATTCAAAGAGGTGGACCCACTATGGTGATGGTTACAGAGCATCCCAGAAGCATATTCCCTCTAGGCATCCAACTTCTTGGTGGGGACCACTTTGCAATGCATGTCCTTGCATGTTTTGTATGGTGGTGTGCTTAAGTTTGCATGTTGGTGCTTGTTCTTGCATGAACCCGTTAGAGAGTTATGAAGCACTCAGTATTGACCAATTTTCATTGGCTATGGCTTAGGCGCCCATGTGAAGGCCATGTGATCATTTAATATTTTTCACCATGCTTATGGGCTATCCACTAAGGGGGGCATGGGTTTTTCTAGGTGGTTTTACTTGTTTCGGGATACCATTTGTGGTATTCTCTCCCAAAAACTTATATATATTGGAGCATTGAGACGGTGGTTTGTTGAGTTTGTTTGTAGGTTGTCAGAGTAATGAATTACTAAAATTCAGAGAGTGTTGCATTGTTGTATCTCATTTGAAGATTAATACAAACATTGGATCTCTTTGGGTGTTGAGTTTTCTCTCACAAGGGTTTCTCCACGTATATCTTGTGTCACTTGTGTATCTCAACTTGTGGTATTGCTGATTTTTCTATCGTGTTTGGAATTGTTAATCACATAATCACTTTATGGTAATCTTGGATACATAATTTTAGATTTACAAACACATTATTAAGTTCTATTGCTGCAAGTTTTACCTTGAATTTCCAATAAATTCCAATGTTATATGTTCTATATTTTGTCTTCTTATATGTGATTCAATTGAATATGTTATTCATCTCTTCTATGATTATCCATGTGCTAGCTCATTTGAAACTATTTTCTACTAGCTTAGTTATCATGTGTGTATTCATGCGATTGGTTGGTCTAACATCCTTTCTAGTTTTAGGCATTGTATCCCATCCTTTCCTAAATGTTTGTATTGTTTATGGTTGATTACTTTCTTTGAGATTCTTTGCTATATTTGGATTGTTAGGAACAATGATGTTTTCTAAAATTGTAAAAGACTAACTATTAATTTCTACCTAGAAGCCACATTATTTGTTGTTGTGAATGTTCAATGTGGCAATGTAGGTACAAAAAGATAAGGATGATATTGAAATATTTTCTTGGAGAGGACTCCTATTCTAAAGTCTATTTTCTTGGATAAGGGGTTTGGTATTCATTTAGCTATGTAGGGTAATGTTGATTGGCCTAAATATGACATTTAGAACATTTATGCTATTGGTAAAGCTCTAGTATCTATTAGTTTTCAACTTGCTAGTGCTTCTCTTAATCTTCATGGTTTGGTGATGCAACTCTTGGTGGTCAAATTGTGGTGATTGTCCTATGGGTTTGAGTGTTGAGGGTGATGTTCTAGATAGTAAACTACATGTTGATACATCTATTAAAGCCTAGGAAGTTGGGTGTTGTTATTTTAGTGGTTAATAATCATATTCTTATTTTAGCAATTCCAAATTATCATGTCCATGTTGATGCTATTCAAGGTAGTTAGGTCATAATGGTTGTGTTACATGTTATTATGGATGGTTCAACACTAAAGGTGGTGAGTCCACTTGATATTTCTTCAAAGAGTGATAATGATGACGGTCATTCTCCATATCCTACAATAACTATTTTCCAAACTTTTAATTTACGAAACTGTGGATTTTAGGGTGTAGTCTCTTAAGAAGAAGATTGAAGGTTTTATTAATCATTTGGATGAGAGATATAACAAGAAAAATTGCTAATGTGTTCACTAATGGTTGGATGCATATATATTTTTGGGCTATTGGACACTTTGTGTGTTCTTTTTGTCTACTATATGGATTTTTATAGTTTTGTTCCTTTAACTCTTCTTAGTTTTATGAGACTTTATAATTTGATACTTGATATTTCTTCTTTTGGAGCTATTATGATGGCAAGTAGTTTTATGACAGTCAATATTTTGATTGCTCTATGTTGTCTTTGAATGCATTTTCATGGTATGATCTTTGGTTGCATGGGATTACTATACCAAAAGTGGTTATTCTCTTTGCATCTGCTTTTATATTTTTTAAAGTGGCATTTGGGTTTTGGGATCTTTGTTTTATTGCCTCGATGTCGATTTCATGTGAATCCTTGTTGCTCTAATATTTGTATACTTTTGATGCTTTTTTGAGCTATGTTTACTATATATATATATATCATGACTTTATCCCAACCTACCCTTATCATTGCTCATCCTGAAGAACCAATTTTGATCCTTAAATCTCCCATTTGATATCTTGGTTTAGATTTGAATAGGTGTGAAATTGACCAAGGTCATTGCCACACACATAGATATAACCTAGAACTTTATTTATTTTTTCAATTGAACCTTGCTACCCTTTTTCTATTACATATTCTAAGCTAACCTAGTGAACAATTGTATAAACTTGTGCGTTGTGTTGTTATATTTAAGGTCATTTGTTTAAATAGTTTTGCCTAGGGGTTGGACCAAAGAACAAATCTTTGTCTAGAAAGTTCACAAATGGTGTCTTTTGACACCAACCCACTTTAGACACAAGTACATCAAGCCAAGACAAATCTATAACAATAGTCAATTTATGTTAGCTTACTTTCATAAATTTGGTTTAATTCTACACATCATGCTTACTTCCACATAAATAATTTCGATTCCACAGACAAATCTAAACCAAAGCGAAATATAACCAACTAATTTATAAATTTCGAAACTTTCTTCTAACAAACCCCTATTTTCTTTAGACATTAACAAATCAATTCTAACATCTCCAACAATTTATTCCTCTATTCAAATATCTAATTAAATATTAGATTTACTTTATTCAAATTCTATAAATCCAAATCCACATTCTAGAACTCTTTAACTAAATCATAGTGAATGCATTTATTTCCTACACAATCATATATCATTATAGAGTTGTTTTAAGTAAGTGTCCATTATAGTTTCGGACAAGGAGGCAAAATCACCTTTGTCTCCTTTACCAAATAAAAGAAGGCATCATAATTTAATATAATGGCCACATTTTCCCAAATAAAACTAGTGGTATTTAGCACATGTTTGCACTGGTTTTATTTTAATGATTACATTTAAAAAGAACTAATTGTAATGATAATAAAGTTGATTAGCAAAATTTATGCCAAAAAATACTATTAACAATAAAACTAGTGGAAGAAAATATCATGAAAAGCATCCTATCAAATCCCACTTCTTTAAAAGCGTAAATCTCAAGGCTGCCCCATCATCATTACTTACCTGCGATGTTACTCGATATAATAAAAAGGGGGGAGGCTCCCACTTTTGATCAACGGATTTTTCAGGATAGCAGCAACCCCCATAAATTACAGTAGTATTCAGACCTCCGTCCAGACAGTAATTACTAGATTGTTCCAGAAATAGATATACTAATTTTATTTATAAACATTAAGTAAAAATTAAAAAAAACATCTTCCTACAATATATATTTACATTGAAACATTTTTAAAACAAATCCAAATCAAATTAGTTCCAGTATGCATATTTACAGTCTTTTGTTAGAGATTTCGATTAGCTCACTCAGTTTAAACTATGGTTTTAGATCGTCGAAATCGTGGATTCAACTCTTGATTTGTCAGGTACGCCGATGAGACTGTTGAACATTGCTAAAGACTCACCCTGTAAAGAACTAACGGAGTATTCCTTTCAATCCACAAAATCTTTGAATCGTGACGGAATATTCGATGCCTCTGAAATATAAGCGTACTTGCAGTCAGGAACGTCAGGGGCTCCCAAATTTAGTCACCTACCATATTTTGTCAACTACCAAGAGTGAGGTCAACACTTTTCCGTTCCCGTCAAACTTGGTTGCCATCATTAACCTTTTTCGTAAACGAAGTTAAATTTTAATTGGCTGTCCATTTCCTGATATGCTTTTCAATGATGTCCGTGCTTTAGAACCAGACGTGTCACTTGATGATTTCTTAGCTTTCATTGCACCGGTCTTTACTCCAGCTAGCGGGCCCCGCTCTGGGAACGGACCTGTTGAACGCGATTAAGAGTAATGTAATGTATTTCACGTCCGCTCGGCTTACAAGGGATTTCGGAGGGCGCAGGGAGGTCCATAAGCGATCGCAGGAGGGGAAGAAATCGAGGAGCTTGTGTGTCCATGGTTTTCATCTCGACCAGCGGAATTATTGGCGACACATCTGTGAGTTTCTGAGATTTTATGGCCGTGTATGGATAGTTTATTTTGTTATATTGAGCAGATGCACCGAACAACATTTTGTTTGTATTCTTCTGGTTTTGGGTGCTTTTTGTTTTGACGTTTTGGTGTGTTATGGAAGGAAATTAGGGTAGATTTGTAGCTTTTGAGAATTATAGTCCATTTTGGAATTAAAATGTGTTAGATTTGTTTGAACGAGCTTTGTGTTTTTGAGACAACGGTAGGCTGGATGTCTTTTTATCAGTATTTTAGTGTATGTTGAAGTTAAATTGGGCTTGAATGTGTTCTATAAGCAATTTAGTGTAGTGTGTTTTTGTATTAGACGAGACTGGAGTTAAGGAGTGGAGGGCTTGTAGGAATTGACGATCGGGGTAATGTGAATAATTGATGGCATTTTGTGTGTAGATTGTGTTGAAACTGATTGAAAATAAAAGAAAGTGATGACATCTGGTTTGAGCTTTGAGTTTATATGAGCTTTTAAACTTGTTTTGGAGCTAAATTAACCTGGATTTTTAAGAGTAAAGGGTTTGTAGGTTTTCGATGAATGTGACAGTGTGAATAATTTGTAACTTGACGGTATGTTGTATAAAGCTTTTTCTAATTCTGATCGAAAGCTTTAAATTAAAAAGTAGAGTTTACGCATGAATGCATTGTTACCTGTAGTTTCTTACGTTCTTTCCGTATGAAAATATTACAGGAGCTTTGGATTTGCCCGTATGTTCGAGTGGAGATGCAAATCTTAGATTTTTTTGCCTTGTATGACAAATTTTCTGCTGTCATCATGTATTCTTTGTGAACATACTGTTGTAGAGCACACATTCAACTGTTGAGTTAGCCGGATTTAATTTAATGATTTCAGTGTAAGGTAGATTGGTTTTCGGCAGATTTAGTTTCCGATTCTTTGAACGGCAATGCTGGAAAGGTATATGGAGTTTTAAAAGGATCTTCAATGATTATTGGCGATCTTTGAGGAATATTGCAAAGAAAATTGTTTGCTGAAAGATTTTACCGTTCACGCATGTGAAACAGCGAGAGAATTGTCCTGTGAATGGAATTTCATCGTCTTCAATAGCAGTGGCTTGTTCTATAGGATGTGTTTGTGAGATTTGCGGTTGATTTTTTTTCCTTTTGTGGTGAAAAAGGCTGCTTGTCTGGTTTAAGGCATTTCATGGTAGGAACTTGATGATTACTTGGCTTTAACTCAAAGTGTGAGCTGCTGCTAGTATTTAACTATGGAAACTATTGTTCTTCCTGCACAAGATCAATTTGCCCATTCGCAGAACCATAGACTAATTGGATCAGAATGTTGTTCACAGAATAAATATGAAAGACAGTGGAAAAATCCTGCAGTTAAGTCATGCCAGCAACAAGAGAGGAATACTAAAAATCATGGCTCTGAAAGAGGTTTTTCTTTGAATCCAGATAAGTTACACCAAAATGAGAAGAGTTGCTCAACTTCTCCAGTTTTTCCAAACGAGAAACCAATTCTTCCTTCATATACTTCACCAGTTACTTTTCATGATGGATCTGTCATATCGCCTAGCAGGAAATGGCACAGTATGCCTTGTAAATTATCCTTTGATAGTAATGATTCGTCAATCCAAACAACTGACCAAGGGTTTGTATTTCCACGCCATTCTCGGCCATCAAAACATGAAAATGGAAGGATTTCAAGATCGGATACCAAAAACAGAACTTTGTGTCATTCTGCCATGAATAAAAAGAGAACTGGTTGTGATTGGAAACCTGTGGAAACTGGATCACAGAATTGCAGAGCAGTTCCCATTCCTAAACAGAGGAACCCAGAAAGAAAGTCTCCTAGTCCAAGTTATGAAATAAACACGAGCAATGAGGTCTCTTCAATCTCACCACCACCCTCTCCAACAGAGAATTGGGCAGGGCCTGCATACTCCAATTCCCCTCCACCAAGCTCATTGCCATTTCCAAAATTTTCAATGCGACAAATGAGAAGTGTTTCCTTGGAGTTGCCTTCCACAAGCAGCGAATTCAGTGATGCATTGAGAACTGAGGCTTTATGCGCATCATCCTGGTCGGAGCCTACTTCTCCTTCAAGAGAAGTGGCGCCTGTAGTTGTACAAGGCTTTGTAGCAGATGTTGCATCTGCCACCAAGAATTTAAAGCGGATCTTGCACCTGGATCTCGGTGATTGATAAGAAGAAAGATTCAGATAGAGAATTGTATAGATGTAGATAAGTGCAGCTATGGTGCCTCAAGCAATCTGTAATTAACAATGCTCTCTGGTAATATGTTGTAACAGTGAGTGCATAACATGAAACTGTGACATGAGGTCACTAGATTTGTAACTTGTACAGATTGCCAAGCCTTGTGAATGGGGTTAGTGAAGGGTACTTTGCACTGCTCTTTTGCCATTGTATGGTATATGGTGGCCAAGAGTAAAAAAGAGAAAAAACCAAAAAAAGAAGAAAAAAAGAAAAAGAAAAAATGTTAAATTTTCTTTCACGTAGGTGCTTAGAGCAATCTTCAGCAAAGGCATAAGACTATTGTATATACAGATTCTATGATCAGTACTGGAGTTATTCAGGTATGTTCCTGTTCTCTGCTCTAATGACAAATTAAAATTAGTTGTTATCTTTTTGGTTGTTTCAATGGGGAACCCCTTTTAATCATTGCAGATGATGTTTAACTCACCACACACATATTATACAACATTGACATTAACACAAGAAAGCAACTGCACAATTGTAAGGGGCACAATCCCAAACTGAAATTGATAATTGCAATGTTGATTAATTTAAAGATGAATAGTCAGAATTTGCTTGTAGTCCAAAAGAAAATTGCAGTCGTTCTTTGGGTTGACCAATAGTTGGTCATCCTTTCACAGGATATGGATTACACGAATGTTCTCAATTGCCTGGAGGATCAATATATTTCCAGTTGTAAAATATCTGTGCAGTGGGATGGCATTTCAGCACACCCTGTTGTAAATTCTACCCCTTTGGATGGCTTTGAAGAGTTTTAGCGAGATGAGGAGGAAAGACATGCTCACTTTTGGTGTTCTTAATTTGCTTGGCATGATGCTGTCTGTGAATGAAAGGAATTGTTGGACATCGCATGGCTTTTCTACCTTGAAGTAACTGTCAAGTTTTTGCAAGGTTCTTCTGTTTTATTTCTCCATAAATTCCTACATACCTTTCTATCTTCTAAAATAGAGCTTGGTAGAGTAGAGCTCTTCTCCACTTGCCTAGCCTCTTTTGTTTGCTCTGTTCAGAAGTTCATTCATGGTTTAAGCCAAGTTACCTTTATCAACTGCCTGGTTCTTTAACCTTTTGTAAGTTGTCTTGTACCCTATTTCTTGCGTTCTCTGGAGTTACCAGTCTCTCTCCCCACATTTCCTAGTTTTTGTAGGGAAAATGAAAGGGATGCATAGAGGAGATCTGTATTTGGCTGGTTGTTATGATTCTCAAGTGAATGGCTCAACCTAATGTATAACTGTAGGTTACATGGTTAGACTTAGGTACTTAGGTGTATATGTACTTGTGACTTGCACTTGGAAACTTAGGGTGCTTTCCGGGAAAAACTATCTCCTTCCTGGAGTTTCGCCTTCAATTATATTGCTCTGCATGGATGACAGGAGATATTGTTATATTCAAGGACAATTGACTTGCCACATCTCCAGGGTACAAGGTATGCTTTTCCCAGTTGTGTTGAGACTCTACTTTTGGGTATGCAACTTGAATTTCAGTATAGCAATACTAAAATATGTAAGAGAAATTGAATGCAAAGCTTTTCTATCCTGCAATTTTATATAGTCTCATTAAATTATATTTAAAATGCAGGTTATTACCGTTACCAACTTTTGGGTATAAGCCATCAATGTGCTGTATGTTATTGTGAAACTTCATCCACAATGTCCTTAAATGTTGTCAAGGATGTTGGAAGGGAGTTCAAAAGGAAAGTGATGTCAGCCCGTGGTGCAAGTTCTACCCTTGTTAAATTAGTGGTAGTAGAAACAGGTCGACTACCATTTGATACTTAATGCCATGAATGTAAAATATGTTGCAGGTCAACTACCATTTGATACTTAATGCCGCGAATCTTAGTTTTTTCAATAAGGCACAATTGGACAGTGCTTCAGTGCCTACTTGTGTGCATTACGAGGCATGTTGATGGATAAAATGTAATATCCTTCAACAGAAGATTGACAAGGTTGTTTCATTTTGCATTATTATTATAAATCCTAGGTCTTTAGCTGTTTCTAGAAGGCTGTTTAGGGTGAAGTTTCACAGCAGTTTTTCAGATATTGATTAGGAAAAATAAAAATCCAAGAATGAGTAATGGAGGCCATAGAACCTGATTGGCATGACATGCTCATTCTCTAAGGGCTCATAGGTGATTACTCTACATGTGGGTTAATATGTGTCTTGACGTTGTCTAAGTAGTAAGTAATGATTATGGTTTTGATGTGGTGTAACTTAAATTGTCAATGCCATGAATTCCAGTGATGTCTTCTAGATGTGCATGCCAAGGACACCATTGGGAAATTATAAGAAATGTGTGAAGGAATATTATTATTTTTTTAGTTTATATTTTATTTAAAAGGATATCACCCAGGTTGGATAGCAGTCAAAACTGTTCCAAGGAACCTTCTAGGTACAACATATACATCCTGATTGAACTGGTTGCAAAGCTCTTCACAAACATTAATAATAGCTCAAGCCAGCAAACACAAGCTTCACCTTAACTAATGTTCTCCATCAGTAAAAAAGTAAAATTCAAAGGACTTTACTCATTATTATGGATTTATATGCATGACCGAGTCACTAGTATTATTATGTGCTACCTTTCATACACAATCTATCAAAAAAAGTAAATTGTGAAAATTGGAAAACAATACAATTTTTTTGAGGTAACATTTCAGAGAATCAACAATAATTATTTTAGTAAAAGTTAAGATAGAAAAACTGTGAAGGACATCTATTATCAACAACACTAACAGGTGCATCGCTTAGGAAAATAAGCTTTGGTGATACCAATTAAGAATAGATCACAGGAATTATTATCAATGGAAGAGCACCGTGCCCTCAAAATCTTGAACTTCTTGAGCATCATCATTATCATCACCACACCATTTATTCATAGATGAAGCTTTACTTTTGAGTGCAATCATTAGCAGCACCGATGGGGCAAGTCTCACGATCATACCTAGATGATAAATCTGTTGATATAATATATAGGAAGATGCATCTGAATAAATTTCTATAGTCCCAGTCTGTTCAAATCAATTCCACTTTATCTGTAGAAACCTTTTTAATTTGCAAATAGATATGTACAAATTCCATTAGCATACAGGATGTTTATTTTTGACCAAATATCAAACCAATGGTTCTCTTTACCAAATCATTTGCCTATCCGACACAAATCATGTCTGAACACTTTATGTCTCTAATATATTCAGATAAGTCCCAGGTTTTATGATCTTACATCAAAACCAGATTTAACTAAGGGTGGCATTTGAATGGAGTTTAAATCATGGAAAACCATGTAGAACAAGATTATGGGCCTGCAGATTTTGGTTTACTTGGTCTTCGATGGCAATGGCATAACAACCGTTCAATGGGGTGCTTATAGCTCTGTATGATTTTCTGTTCATAATATTACTTGTTTTGATGGCATCTTATTTTTAAGCTTTGGTGGCTCTAGTTCTGTTGAAAATGTAGACTCGTCAACAAGATCAGTCAACATGATAAGAAGAACCAAAGCATAGCTGGAGCAGATTATCATAAACAGCATATAAGGGAATCGGAATAAATGCCATGCTTGAGAGAAGTTATAAGAGCCATGGCTCTGAAATGGGCTTTCCTTAGTATTTTGACGATTTTTTAAAACATGAGAAGCATTTCTTATTTTCCTCCATTTTGCTGGAAGGGAACCTTCATTTCCAGCACAGCCTCTAATTATTCTTTGTTGCTGGTCATCAACTGGCTTTAAGGAAAGGTCTGGGTGGAAGAAGCTGGCATGGTGTGCTTTGTATGTTACCTGGTTGAAGCAATGGTTCTTTGATACTAGCAAATGACCAAGGAGTTTGATTTTCACTGCACAATTCACAGTTTTGGCCACCAAACATGGAAACTGAAGATTGGATGTTAAACAGGGTTTGATGCTATACTACTCTGAATGGAGGGAAGTAAATTAAAAATCTAATCGGGATTGGAAATCTGTGGAAACTGGATCAAGGTTTATAAAGTATTTCTTATTGCTAATCAATGGACTATAGAAAGAATTTTTTTTCACACGAGCAATGGGAGTATCCAATTTTATCTACCAACCTCTATAAAACTGAGGACTGGGCAGGGCCCTCTGATTCACATCTAAGTACTTTGCCTTTCCAAACTACTCAATGCAAGAAATATGAATTCCTTCACTGGAATTACTTTCTGAACAAAAAATGAATTTAAAAGGCATTATATAGGATAATAGGGGTATTTGCATCATCTCAGCTGGTACTTTGAGGGAGCCATCAGTGGGGCAAGGCTGTGACAGATATTGCATCAGTACTTTCTGGATCTGGATCGCAGCAACTGATTTAAATGAAGATTTAGTGCCCAGAGCATCTGTAATTGACCTCACTCTATTATAGTATTGTAAAACTATTGTTATTACATAAAACTGTTGCATGAAGTGGCTGAACTGACTGCAGAGGCCTTGAGAGTGAGACTGGTTAAGAGTTATTAATAATGATTGGCAGTCTACAGCAAATGATTTGAAAAAAGAAAGAAAATAAAATATTAACGCTTGCTTTTTGAGCAAGACGTTTTGTGCAATCTTCATCAAAGCCAGGAGACTATCATATAAAGTCAGAAACAGTGGAGTTATTCAGGTATGTTTGGGTTCTTTGCTTGAAGGGTAGTTTAGAATTGATAGCTGTAGTCCTATTGCAAGAAATGCAACCTACAGCACCCATTTTATGTTTTACCAGCTTGCAACATTTTAACGTTGGTAGCTTCTTGGCCTTCTTAATTTTCCATTTTGTTTTGTTTTTTATTTTTTTTAATATTTATATTATTTAAATTTAAGCAATGTAAAATATTATGTATTAATTAATATAGTTAAATATTATAATATATTATATATGATTTTATAGATTTTCACTACGGGCCTCCTTTTTGCCAGAAATGCCGGACTGCTCCAGGCTGTGTTCTGGTCAGGTCCTCTTAAAAAAAATGAAGAGCACAAAAGATTTACTGAGAGTGGGGAAGGGGGAGAGGGCTGAATCAGTAAATCAATACAAATTTTTTACCTTTTTAACTTTCTACACAAACTTAAACTTTCATCAACATCAACTTAATGATATGAACCAATTTACACAAGTTGATACAATTTTATTGAAATAATAATAATTTTTTTAATGAAGTAAGCACCAACCTACTTGACTTAGAAAAGAGATGATTTAGTAAACTACAATCTACAAGGGACACCCAAACCTCTACAATTTTAGTAGGCACCAACCTACAAGGAGCACCAACCCTTAATGCAAGGCACCAGACCTTGACTTGATGGATGAAGTAAATGTCTTCAATCATATCTGCACTCTCCCAATCCTCCAATCTGCCTTTGTGATAAAAAATCTCACTTAGCCCACACAAGAAGATGGGTTTCTGATGTAGACCACTATAAACTTCACAACCACACATCAACTTTGATTTGAAAATCACATATATATGTTATTCAAGAATTGCAACCTTCAGCTGAAAAGACACATCTACACTTGCATCCAAAAACAATGCCTCTTCATAAAGAAAATCTAAACGTTGTCTTAAACAAAACACATTGTCTTTCATTAATTCTACATTATGTTTGTATTTGTTTGTCTATGAGCACACTTCTTCAATGGTAAGTTACCTCTTTTCAGAAATGTATCTCTTCAAAGACAAACATGATAAAGCACGTCTTTTTCTAGAAGCGCACCTCCTCAAACGTCTTACTTCAAAACAAACGTATCAATGAAGATAAAACACGACTTATAACAAATCTCCTTTATTTGAAAGATGTGTTCTATTTGATCGCACCCTTTCAACAAAAACTTTTTGATTTGCATCTTTTCAAAAACAATTAGTTAGCAGCAAATCGAATCTTCCCATTGAATGATTAGTTAAGAATGTTGATCTGTAGTGATCTTGAAAACATCATCATTCTGAAACACTATCAAACAAAAGTATATTCATTACAAATGCTGTTGATCTAATGACAGTGATCTGAAGTATAAATATTGTAGAACATCATCCTATCGAACAAAAGTATATTCATTACAAACGCCGTTGATCTGATGACAGTGATCTGAAGTATAAATACTGTAGAACATCATCCTATTGAACAAAAGTATATTCATTACAAACGCTGTTGATCTGATGACAGTAATCTGAAGTATAAATATTGTAGAACATCATTGATCTGAAGTATGCAACCTTAATCACCAACAATTTGAATTACGTAGTTTTCAAAACGAGTTGAATTTGAAGATAACTTCTCTTCCTTTTATTTTTTAACTCGCACCATCTTTCATGGAGACGTGTTACTCTATAGATGATTGCTTCGACCTGCATTTTCATTAAAGATGATTTTTCTCCATAGTGATTTTCCTTCATTAAAGCTCATCAATGAATTATTCCAACAATACTTCATGATCTTTATCCTTTATGATATTAGTGATAACTTCCAACTATCTTAACTTGAGCATCTTTGATATCAATGACAATTTGTTCAACAATCTTGTTCGACGCTTTTGACATCAATGACAACATTTTCAACAATCTCCCCATTTGTCATTGATGGCAACATATTCTCCCTCATCTCTTCTAACTCTTTCCCATTCTACTTCTCTCCCCCTTTGACATCAATGGCAAAGGGTCTTCCAACAAACTCTTGCTTGTTCCATGGAACTACAAGATACTGTGTATAGCTCCCCCTGAAAGTATGCTCCCATTTACTAATACTCATCTTTCTCTTTTCATTGCTTGTTGTCTAAAGAGTTTTCCTTCATGGAAGCTTCTTCATTTTGACATCAATACAATTTCCAACAATAGAGACCAATTCATCATCTTCATTAGATATTAAACCATAAGTAAATTTCCCTTCAACATTTTGAGGTACTTCATTTTTCAGTCATCTCCTCCAACAGGCTGAAAGATAATGTTCAACTTGGCTCCCCCTAAATTCATGCTTCCTTTTAGAAAAGGCATATTGAATTTGCATTGGATTCTTCATTTCTTGTATCTATCTTCGTTCTCCAAACTTTTATAAACTTTCTTTCCTTTTCCATGGTGATCTTCTTCATATCTTGTAAAGGTGATTCCATAAAGTCACATCTACAAAAATGTGCTATGTGTCCAAAGTTGTTACACTTAAAACACAATGTTTTTGATAAAGGAAAAAACAGATTTTGAAGGGACTCGGAACCCTTTAACAAAAAAGAGCAAGGTTGTAGAAAATACAACATGCAGCCAGCAAAAAAGACCAGCTCCAAAACAAGACCATTCAAGATTTACATTTTACACTTTTCTTGTGGGAGCGGAGAGTCATGTCGAAAGAAGGCCTAGAAGATTTATCTTTTTTTCCCTTAACTGTGATCCAACCTTCTTCCACTTGCACCGCCTTACCATGCCACACCAACTTGCTGCTTTCATGAAGATGAAAGCCAGTAGCCAATTATTAGGGGTTTCATCTTAATTCCTTTGCACAAATAAAGACTTTTCTGAAGAGCCACTAGATAGGGAAGTCGAAGCACTTTCACCTGAAATGGCAACTGTTGACTCAATAGGGGTTGCCTTAGCGACCCCGCCATTTGAGACGACCAGAGGGGGCGTCCTAAGACCCAATGATTCAGAAGCAACCACCTCTGAAAAACTCCTATTCTGATCAGCTTTCTTCTCAACCATATACTGTTGTTGAGAAACACCTTTCCACCAAGTAGCTTTCTTTACTTTTTTCTCAAATCCGCAATGTGCAGCAGCATGTCCAGTATTGAAGCATCGTCTACACCGGAAGGGTATCCCTTCATAATCCAAAGATTGGACCCAAGAACCTTTAGAAGATTTAAGTAGGACCTTAGCAGGCAGCCCTTTTGAAACATTTATTTCAACCAGTATGCGAGCATAGGTGGAATGAAGAATGTCAGAAGATTCATCATCCACCAAACACATAATGTTATGATCAAAAGAATTATAATTTCTCCTAGTGAAGCTTGAACCATTTCTTGCTTGAAATCTGAAATTTATTGCTTTGTGTCCAAAGTAGTTGCATGAATAGCAATATCCATAGAAAGAATCAAACTTCCCATAGTTAGATTTTCTTTCATTTTCCTTAAAACTTGTGACATTCTCATCACACTTTGTACATTTCTCCTTTGGCTTATTCAATTCATTTTTTAGCATGACAACTTCTAGTTCTAACTTGTCACAATCTCTCTCTTTTGCACTTATCTTGCTCTTTAATTCATTTTCAACTTGTTCAACCTCTACAAGTTGAGTCCTTAAATCTTTAATTATTTTGTTTAATTCCTCCAAACTTTTAGTTAACTCCTTGGTTTTTAATTTATGCTTGGTAACCCTCTTCTTCAATTCTTCATTTTTCTTGTATGCATAATGAAGTTCTTCCTCTAGATCTGTTTCTTCTTCTTCATCACATTCTTGATCAACACCTTCATATTCAACCATGAACAATATTTCTTCTTCACCATTGCTTGAGCATCCTTCACTTTGTTTTTCAAAAGTGCTGCTATCTTTCTTTGAATAGAAACTCTTTTTGTGTTTTTAAGATCTCCTCTTTGACTTGTGCTTAGAATTTTTCTTCCCCTTTTTCTTTGTGTATAGCTCTTCTTCATCCTTACTTGTGTCACTTGAGTTGCTATCACTTTGAGGACAATTTGAAGCATAATGTCCAACTTCTCCACAATTGAAACATTTAAAAGGATATTTCCCTGTGTACTTTCCTTTTCCTTTTTTAAGCTTCCTCATGAAATAGGCCTTTGCTTCATTATCACCTGACTTCTTATTTGATGTATCATGTTTAGTTTTTTCCTTATTGGATGCTTTGAAAGAAATTTCATTTTGTGGTGTCTTCCCCTCAATCCTCATTTCATAGGTAGCAAGAATCCCATGTAATTCATCTTTGGATAGCTGATCCAAGTTTGTTAATTCTTCCAATGCTGCAACCTTGGCTTCAAACTTTGTAGATAGAGATCTTAGAATCTTCTCAACAATAAAAACATCATCAGTTTCCTCACCAAGTCCTCTCATAATGTTCACTGTTTCATCAACACGAAGAAAGTATGAGGCAATATCTTCATCATCATTCATCTTGAGAGTCTCCAATTTCCTACGATGAGTTTGCAACTTTGCCTTCTTAACTTTTGCATCTCCTTCATAGATGTTTTGAAGTTTGTCCCAAATTTCTTTTGCTGATTTGCACCTCATGAACTTTGTAAATTCAGAATCTATTAGGCTACAAAGAAGAGCATGCTTAGCTTTTGCATTGTTTTCACTTCTCCTTTTCTCGGCTTGATCCGTAGGAGGGGTTGATGGAGGTGATACCCATCAACAACAGATTGCTACATATCAAATCCAAGTGCATTCAAATATGCTTCCACCTTGATACTCCAAAATGCATAATTAGTCCCATCAAAGATGGGTGCTTTCACTATATTGTTATGATTTGCCATATGTGCTCTTAAAGATCTCCTTCATGCGGTTAGGCTTTCAAGAAGGACCTTGCTCTGATACCAATTGAAGAGCACAAAAGATTTACTGAGAGGGGGGGTGGTGAATTAGTAAATCAATACAATTTTTTTCACCTTTTTAACTTTCTACACAAACTTAAACTTTCATCAACATCAACTTAATGATATGAACCAATTTACACAAGTTGATACAACTTTATTGAAATAATAATAATTTTTTTAATGAAGTAGGCACCAACATACTTGACTTGGAAAAGAGATGATTTAGTAGACTGCAATCTACAAGGGACACCCAAACCTCTACAATTTTAGTAGGCACCAACCTACAAGGAGCACCAACCCCTAATGCAAGGCACCAAACCTTGACTTGAAGGATGAAGTAAATGTCTTCAATCAGATCTGCACTCTCCCAATCCTCCAATCTGCCTTTGTGATAAAAAATCTCTCACTTAGCCCACACAAGAAGATGGGTTTCTTATGTAGACCACTATAAACTTCACAACCACAAATCAACTTTGATTTGAAAATCACATATATATGTTATTCAAGAATTGCAACCTTCAGCTGAAAAGACACATCTACACTTGCATCCAAAAACAATGCCTCTTCATAAGAAAAATCTAAATGTTTTGTCTTAAACAAAACACATTGTCTTTCATTAATTCTACATTATGTCTGTATTTGTTTGTCTATGAGCACATTTCTTCAATGGTAAGTTACCTCTTTTTAGAAATGTATCTCTTCAAAGACAAACATGATAAAGCACGTCTTTTTCTAGAAGCGCACCTCCTCAAACGTCTTACTTCAAAACAAACGTATCAATGAAGATAAAACATGACTTATAACAAATCGCCTTTATTTGAAAGATGTGTTCTATTTGATCGCACCCTTTCAACAAAAACTTTTTGATTCGCATCTTTTCAAAAATAATTAGTTAGCAGCAAATCGAATCTTTCCATTGAATGGTTAGTTAAGAATGTCGATCTGTAGTGATCTTGAAAACATCATCATTCTAAAACACTATCGAACAGAAGTATATTCATTACAAACGCTGTTGATCTGATGACAGTGATCTGAAGTATAAATATTGTAGAACATCATCGATCTGAAGTATGCAACCTTAATCACCAACAATCTGAATTACGTAGTTTTCAAAACGAGTTGAATCTGAAGATAACTTCTCTCCCTTTTTTTTTTACTCGCACCATCTTTCATGGAGACGTGTTACTCTATAGATGATTGCTTCGACCTGCATTTTCATTAAAGATGATTTTTCTCCATAGTGATTTTCCTTCATTAAGCTCATCAATGAATTATTCCAACAATCCTTTATGATCTTTATCCTTTATGATATCAGTGATAACCTCCAACTATCTTAACTTGAGCATCTTTGATATCAGTGACAATTTGTTCAACAATCTTGTTCGACGCCTTTGACATCAATGACAACATTTCCAACAAAAAATTGTTTAATGAAAAAAGATGTGAAATTGAAAAAAACTTACCAACCTAAAACTGCTTTTTTTTGAAGAATTTGGAGTTTAGTTAAATGTGGTAAAATTATGCAAAGTGGCCTGCGCCCTTAAGTTGCCTGTAGCCTCTAAACTAGCTGGGACTACTGCTCCATACTGGTTTTAAAAAGCAAAAAATATTTTTTTTTTGTTTTGGGCTGATACAAAAGCAGCTTCTTTTCTTCAGTTTTTCAAATTAAATATCAAGTAATTGAATTCCATTTCACTTTTTGTTTGCCAAGTCAATCTAGATTACCAAGTAATGCTTCTATGATATAAACCATTTTGATTTATCTTTAACATTTATGATTTGACAATTGACATTGCATTATCGATCATAAGTCTTGGATTTCAAGTTTGGCAAGATATTAACAGTAAATAAAATAATAGTCCATAAAATTAGTGTAACCAGCTGTATCTAAAAAACTTACGTGATTCATTCTATAATGTATGTACTATGTATCCCGTTTTATTTGTGTTGCCAAACTTGTCATCTTTCACATTTCTGTTATGTCTATCTCAAAATTATACTTAGCAAGCATTTAATTTCAAATTAGTTCCAAAAAGATTAAAAACAGTTTGGCAATTCTCAATGGTAAATTTTCGCAAGTGTACTTATTTTGAGAACAAAAGATTCAACCACCTGCTTCCCAAACTTGCATTCCACAAGATAAATGTTTATGACTTTATTGTAAAATCTGAGTTTGGTTTTATCCAAATTAATTTTCAGATGCCTGTTGGATTTGCCGATTGGCTATCAATGTTTTCAAGTATTTGAATATTAATATTACCGCACAAGCAGCCTGTTCAAAAAGTGTTGTGTAGTTTTGAATTGTCTACAGGGCTGTCCTACAGAAAAATTAATTTCTCACGACATTACAGAAAGACAAGCGGCTGTGTTCTACTCCATTTCAGCTCAGAACGATGGACTCAGTCTTGAGAATATTTAGTTAAGAATGTAGTAAATGCTTAGAAAGGTGAGAAACTGAATATAATGCTATTGTAATCTGTATGCGATGATTGTTTTTTTGAGCTAACCTCGAATGCAGATGATTATCCATTTTTTTTTTTTAAAACTAAGGATAATGTAACTACTCCCATAAGTGTTATTCAAGGTTGTTGGATTGGTTGCTGTCAATGAAGTTAAATCCTTGTTCAGTAATGATATACTGGATAAAGACAGGCTAAAGTTCAAGTAATTCTTAATGCCTTGAGTGCTGGTTATTTTATAATAAGGTTACTTCTATTCTTGCACGAGTTTTTGGCTCTATGGCTACTTGTAATAGCTTGAAACTCAGTTGTCTAGCATGTATACTTACACAAAGAGGTGTATTCATCGATAGAATGTAATAAATGGAGCTGATTGTTTCCTTTTGCATTAGCTGTGTAAACCCTATATGTGTGTACATGATTTGAAAATGGATCAGTCAAAGTTACTCAACAAATCTGACATCTCAGTGTCACCTGTTCAAGTTTTCTTAATGGATTAGCAACAAGATCCATTTCCGTAGGGGAAAAAAACAGAGTTACAGGAGTAAGTAAAGTTGGAATTCAGAAGCCCTTTGGGTGATTTGAATACCTATGGGGTTTTAATATTATAAAAAATTAATACTTTTGATGGGTTTGGCCATTGTTGAACCTGTCATTGAGAAATATAGCTACATCGGATGAGTTGGACTCTGGGGGAACTTGCTGCACTTAGACAAAATGGCAGAGATGCATCCAAGATGAGGTGTATAGGGGTTTCTTCTTTGACATTTCGAGGTTTGAAGCAATTGGGCTTTCTTTTGGGCTTGCTTGTAAACTACAAATCTATATTTAATCCTTTGAAATATGTTTTTGGGGTTCCTTCTGGCTGCGTGGCTGGAATTGTGCTTGACACTAATTGTGCAATTTTGCTACAGTCAAGTGGTCTTTAATGTGTTAAAACTTAAAAGTATAATTAAGAGGTACAGAGAGTAGTGACAATATTGTATGGGTGTTTGGGCACGAATAAATGTCTTTTAAGATGAACATGAAGTCGTTGAGAAAAAACTTCACTCTATTGGGGGTTCACTTACATTGGGTTTCTTCAAGTCATTTTCTGTTTTTGATGTTTGTCATGATATTTGTAAAGGAACTATTTTTATGCATGTTTATTTTAAAAGCAAATACAACATTTCAGGGATTAAGATAATATTTTTGTTGGCGAAGCAAGGTACGGAAATATTCACCATGTTTATAGGACGGAGTTATTTTTTAATCTTTTCGATGTGGTTATGTGTGGCATGTTTGATTTCTAGTTCTGCGATCTTATGCATGTCACTAGGATAACAAGTACAAAAATAGGTTTTTAGGTTCCTTTGCAACGAGAGAGCTACAAAGGGTAGTAACGTAGAAGCATTGGTCTGGGAGAAGGTGAAAAATTATTTGATGGTGAAGGGCTCAAACGATCTCTTGCATATTTAGGGAAGATCCAAAAATAAAGGTGGGTATAATGGGGATTGAAATAAATTAAAAAGTAGGTCTAATGGGAAGAGTAAAGTGTTGGAAATATGGAAAGTGATTATACATGAAGAGGCAATATAAAAATAGAAAACAAAAATAAATAGTGTGATGATTCCTTAACAAATAATTTTTTTGATGATGATGATATTGTTGCATTGTTTATTTCTATTCACATTATTAGTGATGATGCTTGGATTATTGACTCAAGTTAATGCTACCATATCACTCACCATGATGATAAATTCTCATAGTACCAAGTTTATTATGGAGAACTTTTCCTTGGTGACAACAATAAATAATTAGGTTGATGGTAAAGAAAATGTATGCTTGTGTTTCAATGATGGAGAGTTAAAAATATCAATAATATCAATATAAATTTGTCTTCTTCAAGTTGAATGGTTCTAGAGTGCATGTGACGTTTGATAAGTTTGGTTATAGGTTGGTGAGAGGGAATATGGTGGTAGCTAGAGGTTCACAATATGGGACTTTTTTAAAGATTGATGCCTCCAAATTTTGTAACTCTATAAATGTAGCTAACATATCTCAAAATGCACTTATATTGTGGCATCAATGTTTAGGGCATATTGGAGAAAAAGTTCTTTGGACCATAAATAACAAAAACATGGTTGGATAATTTTTTGTTCTTTATGAACATTGTGTGTATGACATATAGAATACAGTTTCATTTATTATTAGGAGTAATATATCACGTAGATTATTAGAAGTTATTCATTTTGATGTGTTTGGTCTAGTGGATGTTGGTTAGTTGGTAAATTTGGTTATTATGTTAAATTATTGATGATTATTATAGATACACTTATATTTATTTTTTACATTTTAAGTATGTTTTTTTCTCTAAATTTAAAGATTTTAAGGCTTTGGTAGAAGAATAGTTAGATAAGAAAATAAAAGTTCAATAGACATGTAGGTATTACTTGATAGAAGACTGGTCCTTACATCCTCAGTAGAATGGGTTCATATAGAGAATGAATTGAAACTTTATGGAAAGATTCAAATGTATGATGAGTGGTACATAGTTGGATTCATGATTTTAAGAAGAGGCTTTGAGTAGTGCTTGTACTTGATTGACCTCCATGTTTGAATTTTGTAGATAAGACTCCTTATGAAGTGCGGATAGTTAAAAAGCCTTTTATTTCACATTTAAGGATATTTTATTGTGAGGGTTTTGTTCACTTGCCTAGGAAAAAATAATCCAAGTTAGATTCAAAAGCATAAAAACCCATTTTTTTTGGTTATGGTGAGAATATAAAATGTTCCAAGCCTCGAAATCCTCTAACCTAGAAATTGATTGATTCTATAGATACAATTTTGAAGGAGATTAGAGTATTTTTATGTCTTGTACATAGTTAAATTGAAAATAAAGACAAAAAATAATGTAATTTAAGACTAAGGTCGAGAAGTAAGAAGATGTGCATGTTGAGTAACATGAAGAATTCCTTACTCCAGTTTTTAGAAGATCTAAAAAAATTCTAGTTTAATATCCCACTAGGTTTCTATTGTGTATTTACTTTGTTATGTAGTAGTGTTGGAGGAGCATGATTCTTGGATGTAGGCTGTGCAAGATGAGATGATGGGCTTAAATATATTAAAACTTGAGATCTTGTAAATTTTCCCAAGGAGATAAATCCCATTGGTTGGAGCTGGGCGTATAAAATAAAATTGGATCATATGATTGGATAGAGAGGTACAAAGCCATATTGGTGTCTAAAGGCTACTCTGTGAGAGAGGGAGTTGATTTTGGTGAAATTTTCTCTCATGTTGCTAAATTATCTTCCATTATGTTCCTATTATATATTGTTACAACTTTTAATTTTAAGATTGCATATATGGATGTTACAACTACTTTCTTCCATAGGGGTCTTGAAGAGGAAATTTATACATGTGATAGCCAAAAGGGTTTGAGGTAAAAGGAAAAAAAATGGTTTGTAGACTAAAATGATCTTTGTATGGTTTAAAATAATTGTCTTGGATGTGGTATCAAAAATTTAATCTGTTTTCTTTGAATTTGGATTTTGTTAGAATTGAAGAGGATGACTATGTATAGATATTATCAATTTCTAATTATTGTCTTGTATGTGGATGCTAGCTTATTGGTAATAGCTAAGAAAATATTAGGGAGCCTAAGAATTAGTTTTCTAGAGAATTTGACACGAAGGATTTTGAGGTAGCAAAGTTCAAATTATTGGAATGAAATTTAGAAGGGATTGAGTGCATATAAATCTTTGGCTTAATTATAATAAGTATGTTGACACCAATTAATGGTGGTTTTTTATGGATGATTACAATATTGTGAGCATTTATTTACCTATTGGTAATAAGATTTCATTGGTTATGTGTCCTAAGTGGATGACGATTTGGAGGATATGTATAATGTTCCTTATTCAAGATTTTTAGGGAGCCTATTGTATGTAATGATATGTACTAGAATAGATATTAACCAAGTAGTTGGACTTCTTAGTAGGTTTATGTCTAACCTTAGTAGAGAGCACTCAACTTGTGTATATGACAATTAACTAGTAGCTATTCTTTTTCTTTATTTGGTAGTGCTATCAGTTGGATGCGTGAGAGGAAAACCTTAGTTGCTTTGTCCACTACCAAAATAGAGAATATGTGTACTACACATACTAGCAAAGAGGTATTTTTGGTTACAAATATTATGCTCTAGAGTTTGTTTTGATTGTAGGGTGCTTCAAATTAGATGCGATAGTTAGAGTGTTATCTATTTAGCCAGAAACCCTATGTACCATGATTGTACCAAGCATGTTGATGTGCAATATCACTTTATTTAGGAGATGACAAAGAATGAGAAGGTCATGCTACAAAAGGTTGAAACTCAAAAGACTGTTGTAGATTCACGTATAAAACTAGTGAGCATGGATAATTTCTCTTGGTACAAGAAGGCTATAGGATTTGCATCCTGCACCTAATTTATTTACATTTCTTATTTATATCATTGCAATGTATAATATCAAGTGGGAGAATGTTAGAATATTGTGATATTTAATTGTAATCCTAATGGAGAATGTTGCATCTCCAACTTCCTTGGAATGTGTATATGGACACCCATGTAGTTGAGAGAGATTGCTATTTAATTATTATTCTCCTAGTTTACTTGGAATATTAGTTGTAGTGGCATTAAGAGGGGAAGTGAAGTATAATAATGAAAATTTCAAACTAATTTGAGGTCTTTTATGACACTTTCCCATTCCTAGCCACTAGGAGGGAGAATGGAGTATCTTTATATTTCTTGGATGAGTCCCATATGAAATTTGGTGGAGATAAATTTATACACCATTCCTAGGAAGTGTGCTCATTGAGTGATAGTGGCCGAAGATGTTATTATTGGCCCTATTCATGGTGCATTGATTGATTTCATCATGCAAGAATTAGATTTTACCCATACTATGGATTGTGATGGTTTTGGTTTTAGGAATCCACTTGTGTTGTCTCAACTCTTTATAAATTTATGCATTGGTTGGAGGTATTATGACTTATTTATAGGTGTACATGTTATCATACTAATTTTGGTGAATGAAATAATTATGGTTTGATTTTATAAAAGGAATATATTATAACCAATATAAATGTTTCAAATATACTAAAAGTAATATATATATATATATATATATATATATATATATAGAGAGAGAGAGAGAGAGAGAGAGAGAGAGAGAGAGAGAGAGAGAGTCGATTTGTGTTCTAATTTCTAATTTTGACAATAGACAAACTAAAGATTAATAATTTAATTGATGAAAGAAATAAACATACCTAGAGTGTGACCTTGTAACCAAAGTTCTTATTTTGGTTTTCCTACTAATCTTTCAATCAAATTCTCCTTAAAAATTTGTCTTACAAATTTTGATCTTCCTCTCAATATTTTTGCTAATTTATCTTATAAAAATTGAAAAAAATAATGTAAAATATATAACTATAAAAAATAAATATATATTTTTTGGTTAGTAAATTGTGGTATTGGGAAGATTTCTCATTTTATATTAAAATAGAGAAAACATACAAAAATTTTGTCCTAAAAAAGAAGACACAACTTGTTAAAACCATATTTAGCGGATTAAAATATATGATCTTTGTATATCCTAACAAGTACATTGTAAACAAAGGGACCAAAACTATATAATGTTTCTCTAATCAATAGTGTATTACAAGCATCAAATTTAATTATCCTTATTAGTCATTCTTCCTTTGAGGAGGATTCCTTTTCCAAAGAAAAAACCTCAAATTATTTCCCCTATGGTCATTCTCCCCATCACCAATTTAAGAACTTAAATTCTTTGTTCACCCTCTTCTAAAGCTATTAATTATTTTCATTGGCAATGATAATGAATGGATTCCATGATCCCATTACCACTCTTTCATTCACAACTAAAATTCTATTGTGTGGTGGGAAACTAGCTCTTGGCATCACATCTAATAATATGAGATTCAAGCCTCCTAATGGTTGATTTTTAATTATAATTAAAGGAAATAATCAAATAATTTGAAATTATTCACCAAACACCTACCATGTGTGTATCACTATTCATGCCTTTGTATTAAAGGTTATTTTAAGGTGGGACTCAAATATACCTCCCAAAAAAACCATTTTCTCTCCTTTTAATACTAGGCAAATACTAGCATCCATTAACAATTTGAAGAAAAAACCATTTGAAATGACAAAAGGAAGTTGATTGTTTGTTTTAGACTTCACCACCCACATGTAGTTGGTCACTTGTGCCTAGTTCTCAATAATTAAATGTACTCCTTAGTACTTCATATCTCATCACAATCATTTCTATCACCTTTTATTCCATGAAGGTCGCTAAACTAAAAAATGATTAATTTTAGTTGCAATCAAATGACTCAAATTATTTGTAACAATAATTATTTTTATTATTATACCTTTATTATCCTACTTAAAGAGATATTTTTAGTTTAAAATTATCCCTAAATGCATCCCAAGAATCAACCTTAATATGTATAATACAAACCTCCTTGTTGTTAATGGTATAATTAGCAAGGAAGCCCACTTCTTTATTATATTATTTGTAAACATGTTAAGTGGTGAGTTTAGTGAAGGAGTTGTGAATAAGCCATACATTTTTTTAAATGTTTACACTTTTCTCGTTTAGAGATATTTTATTTCTCAATGTGTTTATATTAATCAATGAGTCCCCTTCTATCTGAACTAAGTTTGCACCATATTACTTGCAAACTGGAAGATGAAAAATGAGAGCTTGAGTTTGAGATTCATTATTTGACCTAATCTTCAACTTATTCAGTCACACACCTACTAGCTTTCATTTCTCATCATGAATAATGCAACTCACACTTGATAATATCATATAACCTCTTGTAGCGTGATCAAAATTCAACTTCATCTAGCTAGTGGAGGTTGGGGGCCATTTGATGTTTATTTAAGGATTAGAAGTAGAGTTAAATCCACTAACCCCTTGAATAGGGGGACTTTTAGTCCTTTTTTGTTTTCTTAAAATCTTGCTATCCCAAAATGAAAAATTCTTATTTTTGGATGACTAAGCCACAACACTATCTTGAATGACTTCTTCAATGGCCACTTCTAGTTTAAGCAAAAACCTATCCTCTTCTAGTGTTTTATCCAAAAATATAATTTATTCATTTGTTTTCAAATTTCCCAAATAAGTGGTGAAGGGTTGTTTCCCCATAACATGAAAAATTAAATTTTTAAATATTGATCCAAGACTCAAAAATTGCTCGAAGATCACCAAGTGCTTTAGTAGATCAACCTAGCCTTGCACAAATAAATTCCAACACTTGAACACAAAGGGACAATTGACTAAAAGGTGATTGATTGTTCCTTTACAAAACCACATAGGAACCACTTTGAGGGATCCACAAAGCTTTGTTTATAGAACTTGTTTGTTGTTAGGATCTTCTTGTGAGTTATATACTAGACAAAGACACCACCTTTGTGAAGGTAGTTCTTATGCCGATATAGTAATGAAGGCCACTTAATATTGATTGGTGAGGCTTCTACCACCTTATAACCCAAATTAGTAGTGTAATTTCTTACTTTTTAGTAACACAACTTGCTTATGTCCTACTCTTCTTTAATGCAAATCTTTCAAAATAACAACTATTTTTTCTAAAATTTCTAGTTCAATATTTAGAATTCGAATTTCATATGCATTCTTCAAATACCAATAATTGATTATTGTACTATTTTCCAATGCTGCATAATCCCTAACCTTAACCCCCCATTCCTTTGAAAGAATTATTTTTTAATTGTAAATTTTCTTTACTCGCTAATTTTGGATACTCATTCCACACGTCTTCCCAAAAAAATTCATTGTGCACATTATTGACCCCCCTTGTAAAGTAGTTGGCAATGATTTATTTACATGGAAGCATGAAGTTCCATAGGTAAGAACCCTAAGAGGGTTGGTTATTGTGAGAATGTTAGAGGGATCAAAAGTCCAAATATTTTTATAAAGAATCTTGGAGCATTTCAAATTTATATTTTTTAAGATAGTCCAAATTAGTTTATCCCTTAAGGATTTATTTTATATATTTCTATGTCTCATTCAAGTTACACTAGCGGGCTTGAGCGAGAATATCATTTCCCAACCAATTAGAGAAAAAAAATACTATATGAAATTCATTTCCATAGAAGGAATCTCATTACTTTCTCTAAATCATGATAGATGTTTTATTTATAACTTAAAGACAATACATTAGATATATTTAGATAACATGGTCAATATCATTTCATACAAACTTTGGATCATCTCCACAAAGGACCGCCATTTTCATTTTCATGATTCCATTTCAGCTCTATAATTATTTACTAAAATTTCTCATTGTGTTTCCCTACTAGATAAATTAAATAGTGGGATACCCAAATACTTGGAAAAGTTCCAACTTTGTATCCTAAACAACCCATTATTAATCTCTAAAGGTAGAACATTACATTAAAAAGGAAAATCTCTAATTTCTCACTTTTTATGTTTTTTCCCAAGGATTTAGTGTATTTATGTCTCATTTGCATTGAATCACACATAATTTTCTAACAAAAAATGATTGTATTATCTACAAACTATTGATGGGAGACTACACTAAAATTGTTATTAAAGGGCACACTATCTACTAAGAGGGGGGGAGTGACTCAATAGATCTAATCAATTCTAAATTATCAACTTCAACATAGAATATTAGATCATACAACTTGAATCTTTACTCATACTCACCACATAAGCAATTAAAACATAAAGCATAAAGCACACAAGAGAATGCTAGATATAAATGGAAACCCAAGATGGGAAAAACCACTGTGAGAATAGCTACTTGGATCCACTATCCAAATCCAACCTCACAATGCAAAAAATATAAGTGAATTTTACACACTAAAGATGACACCAACATACTAGAAACACCAATCCCCTAATGTACTTGTAGGAACCAACCTACTAGAGACACCAATCCCCTAATGAATCAGAACAATAGGTAGAATACCAGCCCTACTAGAATACAATTACAGATCTCCTATGGATCTAAAACACAAGATAGAGCTACAACTGAAACTCTTCTTCGCTGCATGTGATCTTTTGATATTGCCGCACACATTGAAATTTAACTCTTCACCACCTTCTCTTCAATTTACACATGCAACCAACTTTTCCTCATATCGGTGTAATTATACTTGACATCACATATATAAAATGTATCTAAATTTTGAAATACACATGCATGACATTACATTAACACTCTTCTATGTCGGCCAAGGATCCACAAGCAACCAAGATGACATAAGGTGGACCTAAATTTAATTTACATGAAATGTGTAACATGTCAGTCCAAAATCAAATTTCTTGCCACCAACAGAACATGATGTCATGTGCTACCACATGAACCTTAATTAGGTCCTATCTTAACACCACACACTACTAGTCATTACCGCACACGCCTTGAACTTCAATTGGATGATAACAAAGAATATTTTTTCACTTCAAACTTTCTGTATGTTGAACATATCCTCCAAAAACTCTAGAATATGATAGAACAAGTATAGGCATACTCTCCTTTCAAACTGTAGAGCCTACAACATCTCCAGAAGAGAGTCCTGAGAAACACTAAACCTGATAAATAAAGGGATGAAACATTTTAGTACTATAGAGGAGGAGATTTGCTACTCCCAAGTATTTAGGACAAGGAAGAGTCTACAGGGAGCAAATGGTCCTCAACTACCTCAAGGACAAATTTCAAGTGATAGGATAAAATAACGAGAGTTCCAGAATCATAAATAGTAGATCACATAGGTCTTTTGGATAGATTGGTGAACTCTTTTCCAAGGACAACAATGTGACACATAGACGACAACACGACACACTAGCATCTCGTATAGACCAAAAATTGAAAATGTTAGAAAATAGCAAGGTGACTACTAATAGTTTTGTCTACTAAGAATTCTTAAAGTATGAAAATAATAGAGAATAACATAACTAAAATAAGGTAAAGTAAACGATACACAAATTAAATTAAATGTAAATGATAAAACAAAGGGAGAGAAAGAAGGCACTCACAATAGACCAAGCAATGAAGCCTACAAAAAAAATGTCTTCAACACTTGCACACAAGATTGAGAGAGAATGTTGGGGCTGTTTAGGGGCTTGCCTTAGTCAAACCCCCATTTAAGTGTTTCCACCTCCACATACAACTAAATATATAGATAGAGAAAACAATAGACAATGAAATAGATAAGTAGATGAGATAAAGGGATGTATAGATAAGGGATGTGATAAAGCCTAGTATGCTCAAAGACAAAATATAAGAGAGATATCACATGTAAGGCTTGAGGAAGCCAAAGAGAGAAAGAGTGAAAGAGAGCTATAAGATCCAAGAGAGTAGTAAAGAGCGTTGTGAGAACTTGAGAGCGCTGAAGCAAGTTGTAGAGAGCTATGTAATCTTGAGAGAAAGAGAAAGAGAAGAGAGAAAAATAGAGCGTATCCAAGAGAGAAAGAATAAGATCCATAAATGAATTGAAAGGGTAGATTTAAAAGAGAGAAGAGGGAAAAGAAGGTTCTCAAGCTGTTACCACCAACAAAGGTAGTGACAAGTGGAAAAAGGCTACAAAACCAATCGATTGAATGTTGAAATGTCATGAGATTCTAGCACGATGCACGAATGTCCATAGGATGCGCTAGTGTCTAGATAAATCACACTAAGAATAGTGAGAACAAGGGAAGTAAAAGGTTTGAAGAAAAGCTGATGCATAATGGTAGCTACTAAAAAGGGGTCCTAAGCATCCCAAGAGGGGAAAAGGTTGATGTAAGGGCTAAAATGAGCCTACACAAATGGTAAGGGAGTAGACACTAAAGTGGATGCAAAAATGTAGGTGAAATTGTAACGCGGTGTAATTTTACGACACTACATGTCCCCCCCACTTTAGCGGGCATATGAATCTACATGAATATGCATGCTAAAGGAAATATACTAAATATAAATAGTTCATCATGATGTGAAAATTATACTATAGAGGAGACAAATAGCTCTTCGGACCAAGGAAACATGCCCCTAGGGTGAAGACCTACAAAACAAACACATTGGACAAGAAAAATCTATACAAGACAAGGTTAGAGGATAAAGAGCTACCAAAACATGGGTGTAGAACATATAGATATAAAAAACATGGATAACATAAACACAAGGGCACATAACAAACAAACTAAAGAGATTTGAGTCAGCAAAGTGAAAGAGACCTTGATACGGGAGGCTGTCTCAATACTATGCATCATCCCCAAAATAACAAGAAATAACCTATGTAAGAATCCTTAAATGGAGAGAAGAAAGTAAGGATTGATTGCTTCAAGAGAAGAATGCATCAAAGAGATAGGGAAGCAATCAATGTCAAAGAGAAAAAGAAAGAGAAAGAAGTATATACTCAGGATGAAGAAGATGCAGGTCTTCAAGGAATGTTAGAAATATCTTCAAAATCATCATCAAAATTAGGAAACATGTCTAAAATCAACTTAGTACCAACCAAAAATGGAATATTTACTAGTTTAAAGTCATGCATATTAAGCCTCTATAAAATAGTGTCAACATACTTACTCTGACTTAACCAAAGATTTTTGTGAACCCGATCTCTATTGATCTCCATCCCAAGAATATATCTTGCAACCCAAAATCCTTTATATCAAATGTGCCAAAAAGTTGAAACTTAAGCTCCTTAATCATCACCTTATTGTTACCCATAAACAAAATTCCATCAACATACAAGACGATGATTAAAATTTGATCATCAATAACCTTAATATAAGCACAGATCCCCCTCACTTCTAACAAAACCCAACTTCAATGCAAAGACATCAAACTTCTAGTACCACATCTTAGGTGACTATTTCAAACCATATAAATATGTCTTTAACTTGCAAACCAAGTGTTATTTTCCTTTCACAACAAAACCATCAGGATGTCGCATATAAATCTCTTCCTCAAGATCCCCATGCAAGAAAACAGTTTTAACATCCATTTTCTCTATTTCAAAATCATAAGCAACAACAATAAATAATAGGAATATAATAGAAGTTAAATTAGCAACAAGAGAGCAAATTTCATTGAAATCAACTCCCTCTCTTTGGGAGTAGCCCTTGGCCACCAATTTGGCCTTGTACTGCTCTAACCAACCATCTTCTCTAAATTTATTTTTTAAATACCCACTTGCAACCAATGGGCTTCCTTCCTTTGGGAAAAATCACAAGATCCCAAGTATCACAACTATCCAGAGCCATCATCTCCTCCTGCATGTCTTTCATCCAAGACTCACTTTCTTCTGAAGAAAGAGCCTCCCTGTAGGATCTAAGTTCATTGGTAGTACTCGACAAAGAAAATACACAACATAAAATGGATGGGATATACCTGTCAACTGGATTTCGTTGCCTTGTGGATCTTCTCAAGGTAAGAGTAAGGGATCTTGCTTCTCTTCTTATTCTTCTTCATGCTCATCCTCAACATCATTCAAACTCTTTGAACCCTCTTCTTCTTCTCCATCCTCAAATCCATCTGGTTGTTCTTCTACATGTGCATCTTCCTGCTTTTCAATATTTGTCTCAAAGTACACTACTTTTATCTTATCTTTATCCTTTGGTTGTTCTTCACTCGAGTAAGCTCTAAAATCCTTGAAAATCACACCTCTAAAGAAAACCATTTTACAAGTTAGTGGATTCCAAAGCTTATAACCTTTTACATTCTCACCTTAATCAACAAAGATGCATTTATGTGCTTTTGGATCCAACTTAGAGCACTTCTCTTGAGACACATGAACAAAATCCTCACAACCAAAGAACCTTAAATATAAAACAAAAGGCTTTCTACCTATCCACACTTCATAAGGAGTTTTATCAACAAGAGTTGAACAAGGAGATCTATTAACCAAATAACATGTAGTACTTATAGCTTCTACCCAAAAGCATCTATCAAGCTTAGCACCACTCAACATGATCCCAACTCTTTCCATTAAGGTTTGGTTCATTATTTCTGCTACCCCATTTTTTTGAGGTGTATAAGGTGTAGTATTTTGTCAAACAATACCTGCATGCTTACATAACTCATCAAATTCCCTAGAACAATATTCACCTCCATTTTCAAATATCAACACCCTTATCTTATAATCTGTTTGCTTCTCAACTAAGGCTTTAAATTCCTTAAACTTAGTGAAAAATTTAGATTTTACATGCATAAAATAAATCCAGGTGTATCTTGACACATCATCAATGAAAGTAACATAATAACGAGATTTTCTAAAAGAGTCAACATCCACTGGTCCAAACACATCCAAATGAATGATGTCTAATAATCTCTCATTTTTATTAGTCCCATTAGGAAATAATGATCTATTCTGTTTATCAAACACACAATGCTAAAAAAAACATTTTTACTAATAGAATAATCAGAAATATCATCAACCAACTTTTTATTCAAAATAGTCTTAAGACCCTTTTCACTTATGTGACCTAATCTATGGTGCCACAACATACATACATTTTCAATGCCAGTTACATTGGTAAAATTACAAAATGTGGAGGCATGAAGCCTAAATAAAGTTCCTCTCTGAGATCCTTTAGCAATCACCAACCTCCCTCTTACCAACCTGCAACTAGACTTGTCAAATGTCACATGCATTCCATAATCATTCAACTTTGATACTGAAAGTAAATTTCTCGCAAGTCTTGTAATGCCTAAACATGAAAGTGGATGATAACAATATTATTAAATGAAACAATAGACTAATCAATTAAATATTAAGTGTAAAACCAAGTAATTCCCATAGACATGCCTTGACATACATGGAATCTGATAGACAACGCAAAGCTTAAGAACCACTAAACAAAAAAGAAACATTATCAAACATTCTTATTTATAAACACGTTTGAGCATCAATTTCATCATGTTTATCATTTTACATTACACCAAATCCAATATGACTCAATGAGGAGATATTTTTACTAATCGTTCACGTTTGGGGAACACTATTCCAAAACAAGATAGGCCGCACAACATAACTTCTCGTAATACATCTGAGTTTCATGTGATACGAGTTTCAAGAGCTAAGAGAAAATTCAAATCCTATGCTTTAGTAGCTAACAAAAATTTTCACCTTGAGAGAGACACTTTTAGTCAAAATTTGTTGCCGTCCTCTCCTTAACTCAGTAGAATTCTTCAGTACCTTTAGTCACAAAAGAAACCATCATTCATCATGCTTATAGAATGAGTTTACTAAAAATTTACATGTTTCTTTTATTTGCATCAATTTACAAGTAATATTATTGTATATGCCTAAACCAAGCATCATTTTAAACTTGATATTTATATTTTGGGACGCTGTACCCATTATGGTAAGCCGCAACACCAAAATTCCATTGTTACATACATTCTAAGTCGCATTTAACATGTAATTTTAAAACAAAAGCAAGATACAAGTCTTATATTCGCTATGAGGAATGAGAAACTCAACCTCTTGAAGATGTCGATTTGCTAATTTGACCAAGTAACCTCTCTGTTACCCATAAAATTCCCTTGAGTTTCTATTTGGGATGTTATCTTCATGTTTTGCCTAAGTCATGAATTAAACTTAGCCTTCGATGGTCTTTTGTCATTCATTTCTAACTCAGACGGTGTTTTGTGAAGTTTGTCGAACCTCCTACTTTACCGCCTATCGTACTTTTCTTTTGTCTAGTAGGTTTTTTTTGTCACATCCAAACCCCCTTTTGTTTCCCAAAAAGTAATGTACGGAAAAGGTTAAGTCATGAGTCAAAGTTGGAGACTTCATTCACAAGTTATGCCTCAGGTGACATTTTCTACATCATTTTGAACCTGGGCGGGGTTTTCCTAAGTTCTGTGAACCATCCGTTTTACCACCTATGAAGAGTTTTGCCAATTAAAACTGATTATTGCCAGTCTAATTACTTGATTATGATGTTATATAAAAGAAAATAATTATTTTTCAAGCACAACATAAATAGGAAACCAACAATGTGAAAACATAGATGATACCAAAAAGATATATTTTATTTATATATAAAATTGTTTTTACATTATGCTGGAAAGGCTATAATCGCTTGATTCAAAGGAAAAAACTAGACTGGAAGATACAAAAAGAGGCTAACAAAAAATGTTTCAGGTGCACAGAGTGAACATCAGGACATAGATGCCCTCGGTAACAACCTGCATGCATTCCATTTGAGCAGGTGAAAGCTAGTTCTCATGCAACTGGAGGAATTGCACGAACATCCCCAGATCATTTCTCACCACCCCAATACGCAGTAAAGCCATGACTTCTTCTAGAGTCTCATCTCGAATTGTTGATGCAATGTAAATGACATCAGCTACTAGCCTAGTCTGTGGATAGTAGCTAAGTCTGTTTATCACCACTCTGACACGATGATGGAACTCAGGCTTCACTAAACGCTCCATTGCTCTCATGCCCCAGTCTAAGCGCCCAGAGGTCCTAAAAATAGTGTAAACAAACCGCTCCAACATTATAGTGTTATGAACATGATCTAGGATTAGAAATGCCTCACCCAAGATGCTTCAAAGCACCTCTTCTTCCACACGACTCTGCACCATGAACACCTCTTTCAGTTGATCAGAAATATGCCTAAACAGAGGATTGCATTCAATCTCCTCCAGAACAATATAGTCATTTGTAGAACATCCATCGCTTTGGGAGCTTGCCATATTGGATGCAACTGATATTTGGAAAGAGATGACATTGCTTGAATTTATAGAATTTTGGTTGGACATTGTCGTATTCAATTCAAGATTGATGAGATGTGAATTTAATTCACATTTATGATTAGCTTGTGTCGATTAAGTTGCAATTCTCCATCGGACAACTCGAACGTGCTACCACTTGGTTTCCTCAAGCGTTGCATTTAAAATCGATGAAATGATTGGTCCTTTGGCGGCTGTTGCTTGAGTGACGATCGGTTTCCTCTACCGATAGCTATTCTTGGAAAAATTTCCAATTGTCTTATCAACTTCCTACTAAACATCAGAGATACAAGAAGCCACTAATCTATTAGCATCTTTAGTGTCTGTTCAAATGGATTTAGCCACATTATAAATTATAAGAACATTGATGAGGGGACTTTTGGAAAATCTTCCCAGATACATTTGGTGGTGTTTTCAAGGAGGAATGTTATTAATTACAGTCTGCAATAGTTTATAATTTGTGTGTTATAAATTTAAAGATTTTAAAGTATGTCAACCTGTGTGTTATGTGTATGGTTAGTCATGTTTTCTTTGAAGAATGGGCTATTTACCTTTCATTTATTGCAACTTAATCTATTTACATTAATTTGATTGGATAGTCATTATTTTCAATCTTTGAATTGATCATAACTGGTTGTGTTTTGGCCTCCATGCTAATTTCATATTTATAATTCAACGTTCGTCACTTTTTTGCTTTTTGGTTAAAAGCACATACGGTTTCTTTAGGATAGCATAATTCCTTGAAGATCTTGTGAGTGAGTTGTACCTCAATAAAATTCAAAGAAAGCCACAAATTCAATTTTGTGCTTTCAAAGCTGTTAGCGGATCCATATTAGTGCTAATCCAGGTCTAAAGTCTTTGCTGAATTCATTATTGGGTTCTTTTCCATTCGCTAACACGCTCCAAATCTTAAAAGAAACAGACTCCAACACCTTTAACACGATTGGAACTATCATTCACAATGAATACATAAAATGCATTTATATCAAATCCCATTCAAAGACAAGCTAGTTCACTCAATAGCTATTTGTTTGATGCTACAACTGAAAATATCCAAATCAAATTTAAGTGATACAGATTTTGTAGTAATTTTTTTTTATAAATATATAACTATGCAAGAGAGCAATATTGAGTTCCATCAATTCTTTTCTGAAGATAGTTGACTCAAATCAATTTGACTCCTAAACCTTTGCTATATTTGTCTTCTTTTAGAATCTGTCAGATTCTAACTAGAGCACAAATGCCAACTACAAGTTAGTCTAGCTCCTCCAACGAATTGAAAGGAAGAGGCATCATACATTTATGCCCTGAATTTAGCATTTAACAAGAAAAAATATTCTCAACTATGAACAAATACCCCTAATGCATCGCTAGAATAGTTTAAAAAAATAAAATGAGTTACATTACTATTTCTTTTGAAAGCCTCGCCTAGGAGATCAAGAAATGGATTCAAATGCTTAAAGAGAGAGATTCAAGTTAATTTACTTGTAACCATGTCAAATTTTTTCCTTTTTTTTTCTTATGGCTTGTAACTGTTTTCCTGATTTACCGTTGTGGAATGCTCCTTAATGTTCTCTTCCACTGCTAAATTTTGTCCATCCCTGAAAGAGGGCTTCTTCTTTTCTACATGCAACTCAGGTAGTTAGTAACATAATGGCAAATGTTAATAGAGGGAAAATTTTTCTTATGTTGAATTAGATTTAAATCTTTCTTTTTCTCTCCACCCATCTGCCCCCGAGCTCATCACTAGCTCACATAGAGCAGTATCTCCTTCAAAATCTCACACAAAGCATTTCATGACTCACATAGAGTCAGGACGGCTCACATAGAGCGCTAAAATATTTGAAACCCAAAATAAATCTTGAACTTTCTTTACCAATTTTATAATTTCACTATTGAATTGAATATAATTAATCTTGAACTTCATTATAATTTGAAATTTTCATAATTTAAACTGAAATAAAAATTGCAACATGAATCAGCTACCTTACCTCTCTTCTTCTGATTTCATTCTCCTCCTCCCTGTTATTCCTTTCAACTTCACTTATTAGCTTTTCATTCTCTTTCTCCATAACTGTTTTCTCCTGTTTCTTGAAAAAAAATCCTAAGAAAACCTAAAGAAGTAGGAACTATACAAATTTTCCCTCTTTCTAACATCTAAGAGAAAATATTAACTTATTATTCTACCTTATAATATATTTTATAATTCTAATCTATTTTCTAATTAAAACAACCTTTTTACAATATATTTCATTTTTTTTAAATACCAAAACCCCATATTTATTAACATTTCACAATCTTAAAACAAACATAGTATCAAATGTTCAATATTCATCTTCAACCTCTTTACAATACTTTTCAAATCACCAAAACCTCACATTTAATAGCATTTCATAATCTAAAACAAACATATAATCAAATTTTCAATATTCACCTTTAGTCTTGTTACTCTGCCAATTAAGGGTCCCAATAAACAAAATTTGCTATGCCCCTACATTACTCCCCCTCTAAGCTCTTGACTTCCTCTTGGAAGCTAACCAAAAGATAAGGAAATAAGATTTCATTTTGTTAGTATCCTCCCAAGTAGCAGATGATATTTCATAGGGGTCTCATTGGAGCTTGACCTGATCCAGTTGTTGTCCTCGCAAGCTCAGTGTTCTTTGTTCCAAGATGTGAACTGGCTCCAGTGTTAACTGCCCATCATGTGCCACCTATAAAGCATCCCACTCCAACACATGAGAAGAATCTGGTATATATTTCTTAAGCAAAGATACATGAAAAACATTATGGATGCGTGATAATTTGAGTGGTAGTGCTAAGCAATATGCAATCGAGCCCATCCTTTCCAGAATTTCAAAAGGACCAACACATCTAGGTGCCAACTTAGAGCCCTTCCCATAATGGATAGAGCTCTTAAAAGGTCTTACTCATAGAAAAACTTTCTCCCCAACTTAGAATTCACAATCTACTCTCCTATTATCTGCGTACTACTTTTGTCGATCCTAAGCTATCTGTAACTGCTCGTGAATACGAGCAACCTACTATTCCAAATCCATAACAAGTTCAGGTCCAATAGCAACTCGATCCTCTAGTTGATCCCAACTTAAAGGAGTTCTACATGGTCTATCATAGAGGGCCTCATAAGGTGCCATATCAAGAGAACTGTGATGACTATTGTTATAGGAAAACTCTACTAAATGCAAATAATCTTCCCAACGAGACTGATGATCCATTACATACATCTAGAGCATATCCTCCAAAACCTGATTTACACTTTCAGTTTGTCCATCAGTTTCTGGATGATAGGCAGTACTAAAGTTGAGTTGAGTTCCCAAAGCTTGTTGAAGTGCAGTCCAAATGGATGAAGTGAAAATAGGATCCCTATTAGAGATGATTTTCCTAGGCGCACCATGAAGTCAAACTATGTCATCAAGGAACACTCTGGCCACTGAAGCAACATTATAGGAAGAAATCATTGGAGAAAAATGTGCTACTTTCGTTAATTCATCCATAGTCACCATAATGGCATAATGCCGATGAGCAGTGAGTGGTAAACCTACAATAAAGTCCATTGAAATTACATCCCATTTCCACTCTAGAATCACATGTGGGTACAATAGACCTGTTGGGTGTTGATGCTTTGCTTTTACTCTTTGACACTTCAAGCAATGAGCAACAAAATCTACAATATCTTTCCGCATTCCTACCTAGAAGTAAAGTTTTTGAAGATCTGTATGCATTTTCTTAATGCCAGGATGAGCGACATAAGGTGCTTGATGAGCCCCAGTCATAATCAAGCCTCCAAGGTCTCCAAACAAAGGAACATATATACGTCCATGATGTTAGAGTAACCCATCAACATCCACAAAATAACCTTCAAACTTACCTTTTAGAGGACTCTGGAACTAATCAATCTCACGGTACAAAGAATCCTGAGGTAATAGCCCTAAAATACGCTCTTTGAGGTCTATCTTAATAGTTAGGGCTTGCAACTCATGATGTGGCCTACTGGGAGCATCATCTACAACATTCTCTTTCCCTTTAATGTACTAGATCTCAAAGTCATATTCACACAAAAATTCCATCCATCTACGTTGTCTAGCATTCAAATTAGGCTGAGAAAAGATATGTTGCAAACTTTGATGGTCTGAATGCAACTCAAATCTATGGCCAAGTAGAAAATGTCATCATTTGGTCAAAGCATGAACCACTTCCACCAACTCCAAATCATGCATTGGATAATTAATTTCATGATTCCTCAATTTGCAAGACTCAAAGGCTATGGCTCATCCCTCCTACATGAGAACAACTCTAATACCTTCAATAGATGTGTCTATGCAAACAACAAAGTCACTATTAAGGTCTGAAGTAGCTAGGTTGGGTGCGCTAGTAAGATTTTCCTTCAAAATTTAGAACACTCTTTCACACTGTTTAGACCAAACAAATTTCTTGCCTTGACATTGGAGAGATGTGATTGGGTGTGCAATCTTGGAAAACCCTTTTACAAATCGTTTGTAATAACCGACTAGACCCATAAAGCTTTTGACCTCAACTACATTAGTGAGAGCAAGTCATTCCAAAATAGCTTGAGTCTTGGAAGGGTCCACAGAGATACCGTCACCAGAAATAAATCCTAGATACTAGATCTTAGTTTAGAGAAATCTACACATAGCAATGTTTGCATACAATTGATTTTTTCGCATAAACTGTAACACCTGTCGCAGATGCTCCTCATGCCCCTCCATAGTGCATGAGTAGATCGGTATATCATCAAGGAAAATGACCACAAGCTGATCCAGAAAAGTTCAAAAAACTCCATTCATTAGGCTCATAAAAATGACCAATGCATTAGTCAATCCAAAGGGAACAACAGTAAACTCATAATGATCATATCTTGTGTGAAATTTTGTTTTATGTATATCAGCTTCAACAATTCTCAATTGATGATATCCAAACTTAAGGTCTATCTTAGAAAAAAATTTCACCCCCCCAAATGTGATCAAACAAGTCATCTATCCTTGACAAGGGATAACGGTTCTTGATAGTGAGCTTATTAAGCTTCCTATAGTCTATGCAAAGTCAAAGAGTTCCATCCTTCTTTTTAACAAAAATCATAGGTGCAGCCCACAGAGAAACACTAGGATGGATGTGACCTTTTTCTAGCAATTCCTCAAGCTGTAATTTTAGTTCTTGTAACTCTTGTGTGGTCATCCTATAGGGAGCCTTAGAAATTGGTTGAGCTCCAGGAACCAAGTCTATGTGAAAATAAATTTCCCTTTTAGGTGGCATACCAAAAAGTTGAGGAGGAAACACATCAACAAACTCACGAAGTATAGAATGATCTACTAAAGAAGTGTTGGGTTTTTCTTCTGATCGGTCACTGATGGAAATAGAAAATAACTGACACCCTTTCCTCATACATTATTTGAGCTACATTTCTAAAACCATCCTAAGGGATACTGGTCTCTTAATTCCAGAAACAACTACCTTATTACTCAGGTCATCCAGACACTCAATGGACTTGTGATGAAAATCTAGTTTTGCTTCATGACCTTTCATCCAATCCATACCTAAAATTATGTCATAAGACCCCAAAGGTATCACCCAAAAATCTATTTTGGTAGATAGTGAACCAAGTTCTAACTGACATTCTCTAATTAGAGAGTTAACTGGCATTTTAGCTCCGGAAGCTAACTCCACAACCCAATTCACATTTTGTTTAGCAACCACAAGCCCACACTTCTCCACTACAAATGGGGAAATAAATGAATCTATTGCTCCTAAATCGAAAAGAACGGATATAGAAACCTTACCAATTTTTCTAGTAACCTCTATGACAGATGCTTGATGATCAACTTGATGGTTTTCTATTACTACAAAAACTTGATAAGATTTTCCAATATCACCCACGGTAGGTTCGGATCTTGCTGACTGCTGGGTTCTTGAAACTGTCTTATTATGTGGACATTCCTATACAAAGTTTCCCTTACCACCACAATTGTAACAAGTGTAATTCATATTGGACTAGAAAAACTGATCTACCCAAACTAATCTAATTTCCTCAAGTATTCTGTTGTGTAAAAGCTGCTTCATTGTATTGTGTCTGATTCCTCTGTTCTCCTCTCTAAGTGGGGTTTTTCCATGACTTGATTGATTCTTCTGGTGAGGACCTAGCTTTCTAATTCCTCTATGACTGTGTTGGTATAGAAGAGTAAGAAATCAATCTATTTCCATCCCTAAAAGAATGGGACTGGCTGCAATTATGCCGTTGAAATGTACTCCATTGTTGGTCCTGATGTCTTAGCTGGATTTCTTCTGCAATAAGTGCTTTCTCTACTGCATGTTTCATAGTAGTGGGCCCAGGCAAGTGAACCGGTCCTACTATATTGTGATTTAGTTCTCTTAAGAAACAATTTACCATGAGCTTCTCATCCTGAATGTAATCCACATACTATGACAAATCAAAGAATTTTGCCTCATATTGTGCTACAGTCATTCCTCTTTGTTGGAGATCATGAAATTCATGTATTTTTCGTTGCCGAAAAAGCTTTGAAATGTATCTCTCTTTGAAGGCCTCTTTGAAGGTTTCCCAAGTGACATTTTTCAGGGGTTAAGTGTCTTTTTCTCTCCTCCTGTCACCACTAGGTATCTGCACTCCCCTTAAGTTGATGAATTTCCAATCTAGCCTTAAGATTACTTTCATAGGTCTTCAATGCAAAATTATTTTCCAGACTTATTAACCATACCTCTGCCTCTAACCCATTAGTAGACCCAAAAAATTGTTGTGGCTGCAAGAGAAGAAAATTTCGTATAACCTTGTCCATATCCACCACAACCCCCCCCAACTAATTGGTTGTTATGAGGAGGTGGAGGGTAATGTATTGAATCTCCTTCCTCAACATGTTCTATTTCATTGTGATGGGGACTTCTATTTCTTTCCCGAGGCATAGACTGATGTTCTACATTTTGATGTTGATTTGGCATTAGTAACCTCTCTTGTATTACATTTACTAGATTTTGTAAAGCTTGGAGTATTTGTGGCCCTTGATCCATTGGTTCTCCAGGTTGACCAAGTTTATTTTCCAACATTTTTTTTCTACATAACAAAATGATTCATTTTAAGCAATTTTAATTTCACCCCAGAGCTCCCAGTGCTGAAACCTGGTGGTCTGATACCTTTGCAATGCCTAAACATGAAAGTGGATGATAACAATTATTAAATGAAACAATAGACTAATCAATTGAATATTAAGCGTAAAACCAAGCAATGCCAATAGACATGCCCTGACATACATGGACTCTAATAGCCAACAAAAATCTTAAGAACCACTAAAAAAAGAAACATTATCGAACATTATTTTTTATAAACGGGTTTGAGTATCAATTTCATCATGTTTATCATTCTACATTACAACTGCTCCAGTATGACTCAATGATGAGATATTTCTACTAATCGTTCATGTTTGGGGAACACTATTCCAAAACAAGACGGGCTGCAAAACAATACTTCTCGTAATACATCCGAGTTTCATGTGATACAAGTTTCAAGAGCTAAAAGAAAATTCAAATCCTATGCTTCAGTAGCTACCATAAATTTTCACCTTGAGAGTGACACTTTTAGTCGAAATCTATTTCCATCCTCTCCTTAACTCTATAGAATTCTTCAGTATCTTCAGTCATAGAAGAAACAATCATTCATTACGCTTATAGAATGATTTTACTAAAAATTTCCATGTTTTTTTTATTTGTATCAATTTACAAGTAATATTATTGTATGTGCCTAAACCAGGCATCATTTTAAACTTGATATTTACATTTTGGGACACTATACCCATCAGGGTAAGCCGCAACACCAAAATTCCACTGTTACATATATTCTAAGTCGCATTTAACATGTAATTTTAAAACAAAAGAAAGATACGAGTCGTATATTCGCTATGAGGAACAGGAAACTCAACCTTTTGAAGATGTTAGTTTACTAATCTGACCAAGTAACCACTCCAAATATTAAAAGAAACAAACTCCAACACCTTTAACATGATTGGAACCATCATTCACAATGAATACATAAAATGCATTTATATCAAATCCTATTCAAAGCCAAGCTAGCTCACTCAATAGCTATTTGTTTGATGCTACAGCTGAAAAGATCCAAAGTGAATTTAAGTGATACAAATTTTGTAGTAAATTTTCTTTTATAAATATATAACTATGCAAGAGAGCTATACTGAGTTCCATCAATTCTTTTCTGAAGATAGTTGACGCAAATCAATTCAACTCCCGAACCTTTGTTGTATTTGTCTTCTTTCAAAATCTGTCGGATTCTAACTAGAGCACAAACACCAACTACAGGTTAGTCTAGCTCCTCCAACAAATTAATGAAAGGAAGAGGCACCGTACATTTATGCCCTGAATCTGGCATTTAACAAGAAAAAATCTTCTCAACTATGAACAAATACCCCTAATGCATCTCTAGAATAGTTTATTTAAAAAAAAATGAGTTACATTACTATTTCTTTTGAAAGCCTCGCCTAGGAGATCAAGATATGGCTTCGAATGCTTAAAGAGAGAGATTCTAGTTAATTTACTTGTAACCATGTCAGAGTTTTTCCTTCTCCTTTTTTTCTTATGGCTTGTAACTATTTTCCCGATTTACTGCTATGGAATACTCCTTAATGTCCTCTTCCACTATTGAATTTTGTCCATCCCTGAAAGAGGGCTTCTTCTTTTTTGCATGCAACTCAGGTAGTTAGTAACAAAATGGAAAATGTTAACAGAGGGAAAATTTCATTTATGTTGAATTAGATTTAAATCTTTCTTTCGCTCTCCACCCAACCACCCCCAAGCTCTTCACTAGCTCACATAGAGCAGTATCTCCTTCAGAAGCTCACACGGAGCATTTCATGACTCACATAGAGCACTAAAATATTTGAAACCCAAAATAAATCTTGAACTTTCTTTACCAATTTAATAATTTGACTATTGAATTGAATATAATTAATCTTGAACTTCATTATAATATGAAATTTTCATAATTTAAATTGAAATAAAAATTGCAACATGAATCATCTACCTTACCTCCCTTCTTCCATTTTCATTCTCCTCCTCCCTATTATTCCTTTCAACTTCACTTATTAGCTTTTCATTCTCTTTGCCCGTAACCATTTTCTCTTGTTTCTTGAAAAAAAATCCCAAGAAAACCCAAAGAAGTAGAAACTATACAATTTTTCCCTCTTTCTAACATCTAAGAGCAAATATTAACTTATTATTCTACCTTATAATCTATTTTATAGTTCTAATCTATTTTATAATTAAAACAACCTTTTTACAATATATTTCTTTAAAAAAAAAAATACCAAAACCCCATATTTATTAACATTTCATAATCTTAAAACAAACATAATATCAAATGTTCAATATTCATCTTCAACCTCTTTACAATACTTTTCAAATCACCAAAACGTCACATTTAATAATCCAAAACAAACGTATAATCAAATGTTTAATATTTGCCTCCAGTCTTGTTACTTTGTCAGTTAAGGGTCCCAACAAACAAATTTGCTATGCCCCTACAAGTCTCAGAATATGTAAAACATGATCAAGAGTTTTAACCCTTCCATCAGTGAGACACAACTTTAACTTTCCCTTACCAACAATCTTCTTTGTGATGTTATCACCAAGGAAAAATTCTCCCCCATCATAAGCTGAATATGAAGGAAACCACTCCTTATTAGGAGTCATATGGTAGGAGCAACCTGAATCAATAAGCTAAGAATCGTCACTAATAGTCTTAGAAAAAATAAACAAACATCAGAATCACCATCTTCTAAGGAATTTTCTGTGGAAGCATCTAAACTCTTTTCCTCCTTTCTACACTCCTTCACATGCCCTCTTTTACCATAATTCCAACACTTTACTCTGCTCTTCTCGGGGATTTTAGAATGTCCTTTAGACTTGTCTCTCTTCTTATTCCCTTTAGGCCCTCCTTTTTCTTTGGACCTTCCTCGCACATGCAAGGCATCTTGGGAGTCCACATTCATGGAATTTCTCCTCATCTCTTCTGAAAGAAGTATTGCAATGAGACTACCCATCTTCGGTTCTGTACCACCACCACTTATGGAAATAATTAGATTTTCCCAAGATTTGGGTAAAGAACAAAGCATCAAAATACATTTATCTTCCTCTTCTATCTTAACATCTATTGATGCAAGATAACTTATAATTATATTTGTCACAATCCCTATTTTTTTTATTGTTCATAATTTTATAATGTTTGGCTAAATTAAATTATAATGAAACAAAAGGGAATTAATTATAATTTAATTAGAAAACTCATTCCTCAATTTATCAATAATGCTTGTTAGTTAGAATAACAAATTTAATTATAATTAAATGAAAATACCTTGTTATTTGAAAAAAAAAAACTATTTACTGTGCAAGTAAGTAATATTTGGTTATTGTTTATTTGAATAAATATATAAATTGCAAATTAAAATGGTTTATCTATTACTTCTGAAATTAAATAGACATTATTTATTTATTGGGATAAATATTTTGTATACAATAAAAATAGGATTTCTTTATTATTACTATGGGTGGATAAATATTATGCATAAAAATAAATATTATCTTTTATTTTCAAGATCCGGTTACTTTGATTTTAAAGAATCCGTTATTGAAAATTTGGGGGAAAAAAATATTTAAAGAGGGAAAAAGGAATAATGGGAAGGACACAATTACTTTTCATAACCTTTCTTTAATTCTCTGCAAAAACAATAACAAAAAGGGTTACAGTAGAGTAGGGTAAAATCATTGCATTTGTCTTTGAAACATCAATAAAAACAACAGAGATTAAAGCTTGCAGAAAACTCAGCTTCATACGCCAAAATTTGTAGTAAAGTTTGATGCCTACGATTTTCCTTTGGGTATTGTTTTGTGATAAATGTATATATATCCTGTTGTATAATTTATAGTTGTATGCTGTTGTTATAAAACTCCAGTGATCTGTCATAACATATGTATAAAATAAAATAATATTTGTTGAATTCTAATATAAATAGATCAATAAAAGTAAGATTTACTTCTGAAGTAAATAGGTACTTATATATTTGTTATGGACAAGTGTTCTTCTTGAGTACATAAGTTTTATATTTATATATATATATATATATATATATATATATATATATATATATATATATATATATATATATATATATATACGTTACGGGAATTGGGTATGTTTTACTCATTAAAATGTATGCATTTCTGCTTGGAAAATATTTCTTTCAAACTTACACCAATTTGTTACTTTTAGATTAAATCATTTAGATTGGAAACGAAATATTGGATACTTTGTATGTAAGGTGATTGCCTTGGAAAGATTTAAGTCAAACAGTTCACGAACTTTGTTTATGCTTCCTTTTATATATGTATGCATCTATAATTAAACTTTTATCTTATATGCATGTAATTGTATATTTGTATTCACATATGCATAACTAGATATATAGATCTATATGTAGACATTGAAATCTTGCATATGTTCATCTTCATATCGAAATGTTAGTATGCCAAAGACATTGAATTTCAGACTAAGACACTTAATAGTTTCGAGCCGTATTTGGAATGTGTTATACCATTTTGATATACTTTGATTCATTGATGTATGCTATTCCATTTGAATATAGTGACAAAAGTAATTAGATTAGGATTAAATATGTAACAAAGTAAATAAATCAAATTAAGTTATTTAAAAAAATATATATCTATTAATATTTTCCATTGAAGAAAAGTACTCTAAGTATGAGTTTCACATAGGAGAACAAAATTAAAGATTTGAATATGAAATTTGAGATATTTTATAACACTTGACCAATATATTTATAGATGTAGATTGCAATTAATCTACACATATTATGTAATGTGAATCAAATTGGGGATTTTATAACTTAAGATAAATAAACCGTACCTTACCTTTTTAAATATTAGGTTTAATGGTGGCATTCTTCTCATGCATCATGGTTATCAAGTATGTAGGGGGAACTTTGGAACTCCATCACTTAGTTGTTTTTGTGTTTTATTTGCATATGAATGTATACCTTCTTAACTCTTTTATAAGTATTTTTTTCTTAATGATAAAACCCTATGAATCAGTGAGATTATAGGTAAACATTCTAGTTATAATTGCATAGGCATGTGTACATTTTAACAGGACTAGGACTACTTTATTGAAGCTTTATGTAATTGGTTATGTTTGCAAGCGTACTTGTGTAATATTTGGAAGGTCATTGGAAGTAGGATTGTCTTATTTGCAATTGCTTGGGAGCGATTCATGATAGTGTTGGTACTACCTTAACTTCCTATGCAAGGATGATGCATTGGGGAAACTTGAAATTGTTACTTGTAGATTTATGTAACTTGTAAAAGAACTGCAATATGTTCTTTGTGATATGTAATGAATGATCATGACAATGAGACAGAATGATCATTGCTCGTGAGGCATCTCGTAACTATTGAGACATTGTAGCTAATATGGCTTTGCCAGTGAGGCACTTTTATGAGTGGTTTTTCATCCCTAAAAGGGGTTTCCACTCATAAAATTCTTTGTGTTATGGCTCTTTTGTGGATGCTTTGATGATCTTGCTATTTCCTTAATTTGCATTACAGTATTTGAATTTATGGGTATTGCGTATCTTTTTGTGTAAGCCTTCATGGCTAGATCATGTAAAGGAACGACCTTATGTGGACATACATATTAACTCATTAAATGTATGAATGTCCTCTTTGAAGTAATAATGAAGAAATTTAATTATTCCTCTTTTCCGCAGTTTTTTATAATTATTTTATTCTATTAAATTATTTTAGAAATTAAAGGATATAATTGGTAAGTGAGATTTTCCTAACATTACAATATTAAAAGAATTTAAATGTTTTGTAATAGAATCACCATCCTTCTTTTTCAAAGATGTAGTGTAGAAAAATGTAACCCTTTACATTTTATCACTTGTTTGGGCCCTCCTAATTTAATTTGGACTTAGTAATGCCTTAATTTAGTATTGTTAAATTTAACCCTTTACATTTACACACTTATTTGGGCCCTCTTAATTAAATTGAGCTTAATTAGGCCTTATAAGCCCTATTTTACATCTACAAGCCTAATAAATTATATTTTTCGAAGGGGAGACTTGACAACAATTAATGCAAATACATAACACCTTACATGTTGGCAACACAAAGGAAGACAACTAAGAGGGGGGGTGAATCAGTTGTCACATAATTTAAAACTTATTCAACTCATTAACATTATTCTATGATTTGATTAATAACCACGAAAACATAAATCTTCAACACATTAGAAACACACATAACACCAAGATTTTTTACATGGAAACCCTGTGAGGGGAAAAACCATGGTGGAGGTCAGTCCATAAGATTATACCCTCTTAAAAGTATAAGAAATGAAAATATGGGGAATTCTCTTGCATTTAGGCACACTGCCTAGAGCTCGCTGCTCAATTACAATAGGGCTAAGGGCTAACCACCCAAAGGAAGACACTGTCTTACAGAAAGAATCAGATTACATCCGCAGGGATTTGAACTGATAGAATAGCATCTGCTAATGCCTAATCATAGTTCCGGTTAAGCACATGGAAACTTCTTTACTATTCTTCACTCTTCTTCACACTCTGCTCTGCCTTCGAATGATTTAGATCAATATTTGTAAATATACACACATAAGCACACCTCAATTCGAATAAGCAATCGCTCTTATATATCCGCAACAAGAAATTTTATCCCTACATGTTGGCTTCAACAAAATAATAAAATGAATATAAACTATCGACCCAAAATATTAAAGATTATTAATGTGAAGGTCAGCCACAACTTAGTGAAGACCGAAATCAACATCTACAACATGATAAAAAATTCAATTAATTACTCCACAAAGATCCACAACACGGTACAACCACCATGTCAGCCAAGAACAAGAAAAACATGAACATGTAAGAGAAAATCGCCAACCACAAGCACAATGATCAATGTAGATGTGCAACAAAGATAAAGAAAAATCTAGAAACATACACAAAAATTATGAATCACCAAAGAAGCATCCACAACAACTGAACTAATTGAAATCACATCATCTTTAATCAGGAACACAAACTGAGGCAACAAAAAAATTGACAAAATATAAATCTTCATAACTCAATCAAATCTTCATGCTGATCTTTGAAACTTGACATGGATAAACTAGATACACTTAGCAACAAACCCTTTAGCCCACAACCTCTGATCATCAACATACAAAAATTTCTGACATACTGAACTTCACTTCACCGTTGACAACCTGCAACTCATCTCATTACAATTTTCTCAATATCCTTGACATATACAACTTCTAATGAATTAATGCTAATAGTGTTGACATCAATGAAAACCACATACCAACAACACAACCAAAATATCCAATAATCTCCCCCTTTGGAATTGATGGAAACACATGATGTGAAAAACACAATCAACACAACTAACTCTTGACACTTACTCCCCCTTAGATTCTAACTCATTTTCTCCTCAACTCTTCCACATGATCTTCTCCCCAAAAGTCTCTTCTCCTTAGATAATTCACAATTTTTCACATGAATCTTCTCCCCCTTTGACATCAATGATAAAGATCTCTAAGGTCCACACAAACTCTAAACCACATATCTGAACATCTGACTACTCCCCCTGAGTAGCAACCACCACAACATCAATCTGAATCAAGATATGACTTTGAAATGCACAAAATGATGCAATGCAATGCATCGTTAGTTCTGATTAGGAGGGGTAATCACCCCTAACTTCCCTTTGAGATACTCAAAATTATCCTTAGGAAATGGCTTGGTAAAGATTTCTGCAATCTGCTCCTTAGTAGGCACATACTCCAGTCTGACTTCCTTTTCACTCACCTTCTCCCTCAAAAAGTGAAAATTAATAGATATAAACTTTGTTTTTAAATGCAACACTAGATTCTTAGAAATGTTAATGGCACTTGAATTGTCACAGAATATAGCAATAGGCTCATTATATACAACTCTGATATCCTTCAACATTTGCTTCATCCACAAGACTTGAGTACAATTGTTAGCAACAACAATGTATTCGTCCCCTGTAGTAGATAAGGAAATGGCATTCTGCTTCTTACTTAACCATGAAATCAACTTCTTACCCAAGAAAAATGCTCCACCACTAGTACTTTTCCTATCATTTACATCTCTTGCCCAATCAACATCAGTAAAGGAACTCAAAGTAAGATCATCATCTTTAGGATACCATAGGCCAAAGTCAACTATTCCCTTCAAGTATCCAAAAATTCTCTTCACAACAATCACATGAGATTCCTTCAGATCAACTTGAAATCTTGCAACAATGCATACAACATTCATGATATCAGCCCTAGTTTGAGTTAAATACAACAATCCACCAATCATTGATCTGTATCTTTTTTGATTTTCCTTTGAAGAATCATCTTCTGTTGTCAACTTGCATCCGGTCACCATGGGTGTACTGACTAGATTTGAATCTTCCATACCAAACTTCTTCAACAATTCCTTCACATACTTGGACTGAGATATAAAAATCCCTTTATCTAACTAAGTAATTTGCAATCCCAAAAAGAATTTCATCTCACCAATCATTGACATCTCAAACTCACTCTTCATCTCATTAGAAAACTTCATGCACAAACCATCATCTCCTCCAAAAATGATATCATCAACAAAGAATTCAACAATCAAATCCTTATTACCATTCTTGAAATACATATTACTATCAACAGTACCTTTGTTAAATCCAGGCTTTAGCAAATACTTGTCTAATTTGGTATACCATGCTCTAGGGGCTTGCTTGAGTCCATATAATGCTTTCTTCAACTGACACACCATATCTCCCTTATCAGTTAACTGGAATCCACCAGGTTGCTCAACATACACCTCTTCTTCCAATTCACCATTTAGAAAAGCTGACTTGACATCCATCTGATAAAATTTGTAGTTCTTGTGAGTAAATTAGGTTTAGTGTTTATTCTTTTTTGTTGTCCACTTAAACATTTAAAAGATAAACCATAAGTCTGCTAAGTTCAATATGCATGAAAAAATATTGTCAAATGAAATAGATTACATTTTCATTCCAATGTTGCAATTACAACAAATGAGAAAAGAGAATCATATGTATACAAATGTAATCTTTTATTGATAATCATGAAGTGTACATGTCCCCCACAAGCCAAGGGACTAAATTTACTTATTCAATGAAAATAAAGAAACAAACTATACATGAATAAGTAAACAAATAGAATGTGCATATAAGGGTGGAGACCAGTCATTGCCTGAGAATGACTGGTTTTGAAGCTATCCTCTTGCCTTGTTGCTGCTGCCCCAAGCTGCTTGTGTTCTTCCCAGCTTCGTAGTGCTCCTAGCTCCTGCATCTGGAAAAAATAATGATATTAGAGCAATTATCTAAGCTATGATAGATATCAAACCTTACATACACACCTACCTATGCATGCATAAATTAATCCATAAGTGCATTAAATAAGCCTGCAAACCTTGGATGTCTTGGAAAACAATGAAGTCATCAAACACATCCAAAATATGCATCTATTTTTCTAACTTGTTTGCTTCATGTGCAGATTTAGGACAAGTCTGGTTACTATTCTGATTTAGTTAACTACAACATGTGGGGTAAATGTGGCTCCCACGAGGGTGGAGCTTAGCATGCTTTGAGAGAAATAGGAAATTAAGCAACTTGATCAAATATGTACATGTTATCAATGCATTAAATCAATATGGAATCACACCAGTTGATCAAATTTCACTATCAGATTCAAAGAATGTAGCACATTTTGTTGGATATGTCTTTCAATATTCTTAAGTGGACCCTTGATCCATTTTATAAAAAGAAGTAAGTGATTTTGGAGATGCATCAAGTCCAATCATAGATGCATCAAGTTCAATTATGCATCTCCTAAATAATGAGGGAGCAATCCAGAGTATTGTCAGGCCCCTCTCACCTTAACCCTATTGGACAACCACACATCACATAGGATGGTGAGATTTTAGGTCACTAACATAGGTGACATGTGTCTTCCCACTAGGATCAAAGTGAGGAGACAATTTGTGTTACACATGATCAAAAGGTAAACAAATGTTGTGGGGACCAGGTAGAAAATTCATGTGGGTAAGCAAGCATTGTTATGGAAGCCATGAAGGTTGGGACAACAAGATGTACTCTCATGTCATGTAGGACAACAACAAAGAAAAATGTCTTTTGACTTTACTAAAGGCAAACAAGAAATGGTCATAAGAAATTACATTACATAGGAAGAAGAAAGGAAGACTAGTAAAACTTTTCAACCGCCCTGTTCGGTGTCACATAATGATCAACTTTCATCTACATTTTCTTGAGTTTCTCAGACCCAAGGATTACCTCCACAAGTGATATGCAGTTGACAATAACTTTATTGATGGAAATGGGGAAGCAGTCAAGTTTCACAACTTACAAAGTGTAACTTTTAATAGGCATGAGATATTTTCCACAGTCAGCTACACAATTTGTTGTTTTGAGACAATGGAATGATAGGAATTTAACAACAATAGGAAGAGAAATGTTGAGTTATAAGCATGATAAACAGTCTATGCAGAACAAACTATATACAAGGAGAAGATCTTAAAACATTAACAAGGACCACCAAATGCATGACTTCAAACAAGGGTTAAAAGAAAATAGAGTACCATCATCAAAAGGCAGTCCACATGAGTTATAGGTACATCAAGGACATAAAAAAGTAATCTATAACAACATTAAAGGAGGCAGCCATAAATGAAGCTACAGATGCATGCTTTTAAGCTACAAATGTGCATCATAAACAATGATTGAATAAATAAATCCAACTCCACAATGATTCATCATGTAAACTGAAATGAAGATAATTCAATGGAGGTTCAATAAGTAAGTGTAGACATTAGAATCATGGTGGTGGTTTTCTCACCAGTTGCATGCATTTCACTTATAAGTTTGCTTGAGAGCTCATGTGGCATCTCTAGTAGAGAAGTCAATGACAACACTGGAACCCTCATATGATGTGATCATGATAAAATTGCTATTTAAAGGATAGAGGTGATAGTGATTTGACTCATCACACTACAATAATATCTATGAAGTGGAAAGCATCATAAAAGCATCTATGTTGGGATGACAACAATTTTGAAACAAACAGATTTCACAAAGTAAAAGGATGCAAATTGAGATAAAAGGAGCAAGCTTTACCAAGAAAGCAACTCATGCTATTACAAATATAGAGCACTATCTTGTTGCAAAGAATCTCATATAACAATAAAGCATTAAGATGCCAGAGTTTCCATAAGCTCACAAAGACAACCATACTATTCAAGGTAACCATCAAGCATGAATGACTCATGAAACCTCATGATAGCAATGCTGTCACAACATGATAGTGATTTAAGTGCACAGTGATGTAGACTACCAAGGGTTAGCCTATTCATCATGAAATGACAAAAGCATTTAATTCTAACTTCAGGATGACTGTTGAGGGGGAAGTTCAAGTGAGGTTATGCAAGGATGCATCTCTCTAGGTCATTGAAATGCATAGTAATAGAATGAACAATGATCATGTGGAAAACCACATGGAGTGTTTGGTGACAATGGTTTTCTCAATACCTTAGCATTCATAGTTACGAAGGATAAGGGAATGTGCCTATAGTGGACCCAAGAATCTCATGTCATCTTCATATGAAAATAATAAATGGATAGATGTGGAAAAGACCAGAAGCAAATACTTAACAATGGTTCAAGCCAAGATCTTAAAGTTTGCTTTTCATAATTTTCAACAGAATTACTAGTTGTGGAGTTAAATTCTAGTTATTCATATTGGCATCTTCCATCTCTATATGGGGTCGATAATGTGCAAGGTAATGTGGCCAGTAATACAGGTGGAAATATGTCTACATCAACCCCTCTATGTGATAGAAGAGACGAGAAACTTGAACATTTCGAAGGTTTTCTCCATTGGAAAATGCAAATTCATGGCCAGAATCTAGATTTATAGATGCTGATATATCATTATTTTTTGTGTAATAGCATTAAAACTTTTGCAAATAATCTCAAATGCCTCTTTCATGAACCAGAAAATACAAAATCCCAGAATATGCCAAGTTTTTTTTACATTTCTCTACAATGGCAAGGTACCCATCTTGTGTTTTCACTTTAGAATGCAAATACAAAGGTGAAGAATCTAGCTTTCCTTCTCAGAATGCAAAAACCCATTTGGGTTGGTGTTAAAGTTCAAATACAAGGACATTTGAATGGAATGATAAGAAGAGAGAATACAAAAGAGCTTTCTTCACACAATGGTGAGCCCACTTTGGGGTTTAGAATGCAAGTCATTCTACAGAAAAATGCAAAGGTATATCAAAAAACCCATACATGCTTTCATGGTTGTGCCCATAAAATATGTTTTTCTTCACAAAGAATAAAACCCAATTGGGATTTATACCAAAAATCTCAAAATTCAAAGGAGCAAGCTTTGTTTCAAAGCTAAGAAGGAAGGACTCTTAGCAAAGGTGCTATAAAAAAGAAGACAAAATTTTTTTTTACCATCAAAATGAAGCCACGACCTGGTTTTCTCCTTAATGGTGGAATGTAGATACATTTTGAAAATGGAAACTCAGAAATCCACAAGTAGGCCGAACCAAATACAAATTACTTATCATCATTTTTAGAGAGTGAGAAATAAGAAGGTGCACAAAAAAAAAATCAAACACATATATCATTTTGTTTCTAGAGAGAGCTCAAATTGAGCTTGTATTCACAGAAAAGGGAAAAGAGTGTGAGATTTTGTGCACAAAAGCTTACCCAGCTTACGACTCTAGCTAAACCCCAGAGCTTCAAGAAATTGAATCACGACAGCTATGATAGAGGGACGAAACACGCACAAGAAATGACAGGTTTTTGTTAGAAATACGTCCATGGCCATGGCCTATAGCTAAAAAATGGCCTTCAAATGGTGGTAAAAAGCACATATTTTGTTTACAAAAACTAGTTACCTCTTTTTTATATGTTTTTCATTAGGAAAATGCCATAAAACCAGTGTCGAAGGCCTCAATTTTTTGTGTTGACTCAAACCTTCATGGCGGCATCATTTTTCCATAATGTTCGATGGTAAGAATGATGGTGTCTTTCTCATTCTTTTGGCTTTTGATGATTAGGGTTTAACCCCTTGATGGTTTATGGAATTTTCTCCCATGTTTTTTAAAAATGAAACATGTGTTAATACATCATGGGGGATGAATGATAGCCTTTAAGAATTAGGCAATTTTTTCCTTATTTTCCTCATTGAAACATTGTGCCCTTGTTTCAAATAATTGCTAAGTGTTTCAAACATGAAGCATATAAAATGTGCTAAGTCCCACATGGGTATATGCCTTTGAATTTGGTCATGAATGCATCATGTGACTTGAAGACTTGGAATATGCTTTCCAAGAAGTGTGGAAGTCGGCCATATAGGCCAAGCTTGAGCTTTTAATTTTTCCTTTGCAAATCAGAATATTGACCACATGTGGCCTTACAGTGCAGAATGAGAAAATGTGAGATGATCAAGTGCCTTATTGATCTTATTAATGCTTTTGAAAGCATTTTAGCATTTCATTATTATTTTTTGTATTCGTTTCAAAACATGGAAATGTCATTTAAGTGATTTTGCTAATCACTTTGATATTTTCACTTGCAAATGAAATGTAATTCATATTGATGTTGGGTCCTCTTATTTTTGTGCTTTGAAATGTAAGATAACTTGATTAAGTGATGTATTATGAATCACTTAATCAAGTTATTATCTTTAATGCCTTTTGAAGTCGTGTTTCAAAACACACATATTACATGAGTCAAAGCTGAGAGACAAAATGATTGAATTGCAGACATGAGGAGAGTGTGGGGGTGAAGTATTTGACTGTTTTAGAAGAACATGTGCTACTTTGGAGGGAGTTTTGTCACACTTTTAGCATGACTTGAGTTTGAGCTTGAATTTTCACCATTTTGGAGGATTTTTGGAGTGACTTTAGAAGGTTCCTTTTTGGCCTCATTGCTGCATCCAACTAGAACCTTCTAGATAAACATGTGTGAGGGGTTTTGGTGCATTTTTTGCTTAAGTGGCTTGTTTTTGCATTTTGGAAAAAGTTCTTTCTTTCTAGCAGGAGGATAGCTTTGTTTCTTGGAGCTATTTTTCATGGAGCAGTATTGTAACTCAGATGGACTTGTAATATAGTAAGCACTTTGAATCAATAGAATAAAGCATTTTATCTTCTCTCTTCATGTTTTATGGTATGCCATTAATGATTGATCAGTTTGTCTTGTGAAAATTCATCTTTCCTTGCAAACTTGTCTCATGGTCATGCATCTATTTAGCAGAAAATGTATGTTAACAGGTTATAAGTTGTGTTGTTAGTTATGAAACCTCTATTTTCCTTCTAAAAGCACTATTTATAGACCTCCTTATAAATTAATTACGTAAAATGCATTGGAAAGTGAGTTGTGTAAATCAATTTTTATGATATTGATTTGAATGTGATAGATTGTCATCAAGTCCAGGTTGTTTGGTGTATCACCTTAGGTATTTTTAGTATTAGGTTCATTTTCATGCAATTCTTACCCTTTATCTTAGAGATTAGTAGTTAGGTGGCATCAAAAGGGGAATCTGACCCATAATCCAGAGGTTTGCTTTCGAATAGGACACCCACAACCTGAAAGCAGTCCCATGTTACATCCAAACCTACTAAGTTCGTTCACAACTTGGCATTAGGGTGCAAATTTGGATCACTAACAATGGCATTAGTAGGTTTCACCAACTTAGGTAGATCTCTCACAACCTTAGTAGAACTTATCTTGACAATATTATCAAAGTTAATATGACACATTCTCCTATGCCATAACCAACTTTCATCAACCTGAGCAATCAAACAACTTTTACTAGCAGACCTCAAGTGAAAGATATTACCTTTTTTTTGTACCTGATGCAATTACATTTCTCGAAATCAATATTCTACACTTTCCATCCTTAAACTGAAGATTGTATCCCTTATCAATGTCCGACTTATTGCCAAAAGATTATGCTTCAATCCTTCCCACCTCTGGACATCATCGTATTATGCTTCCACATCAAGAGAGAAATGCATCCTCGCCATGAGATCACACTAACTTCATATTCCTCTCTCACAACACCACCATCTTACTTTTCCAAGCTCACAAAATTACACTTTCTCTGTCATGTGATGTGAATGCTCCCTTGTCAATCACCATTCATCTTTCTCTCTTCAACTCCAATTAGCTAGAATTTCTCACATTTGTACAAACTAGTAGATTAGGTAGATACACTTAAGTTGTTTTCATGATAGCAATAATACCCGTCATCATCACTTCTATTTCCTTTATCAGTTCATCATCCTATCCTTAAGTGAGTAACATAGTAACGCCTATACTTGAAATCTAGGCTTGTTATGTCTTGGTTTAGGAGCTCTTTCTGGACACCTTGATGCAAAATGACCTACCTTATTGCAAGAAAAACATTTAAGAGGAAATTTTCCTTCATACTTACCTTTTCCTCTCGGTACTATTTTGACAATAAGTGCCCGGCTCTTCCATCTCTCTTCTTCTATTATGCCCTCAATTTGTCTGAGTTTCATCCCTCATGCACTTGAATGTCTTTCTAGATGAACTTCTTTCGGATATGCTCTGTTGTCTATCTTCCAGTAGTAGCCTTGAGTAAATTCAACCTTAGGAAGACATCTGGAAATTAGCTCAACTCAAAACAGGAAGAGCCAACCAACACGTCCTTTGGTTACATTTGCTTACAGTTGGAGCTCTTCAATAGCACTAGCTTTGACTTTGTAAGAATTAGGCAAGGATCTAAGCACTTTAGCAACAATCTTTGATTCGTCTATCTATCCACCAATACATCTGATACCTCACACAAGTTCATTCACTCTTTGCATAAAAATAGTAATGTTCTCATCATCACCCATTCTCAACTTTTCATATTTTCCTTTCAGACTCTACAACTTAGCAATCTTCACATTAGCATTACCTTCATACAAGGTTTCCAACTTTTTCCAGATCTCATATGCAATTTTTAGATCCATAACATTTGTGATCTCAGAATCAATCAAAGCACTCAACAATGCTTCCTTAGCCCTGATATTATACTCAACATCTCTAATCTTAGTAGTAGTAGTAGGACCATTATGAGGAATAACATACCTATTACATGTAATGTTCCAGTAGGGTTCACCAATGCATCTCAAATGGCACTCCATTCGAGTCTTCCACAAAGAATAATTTGTTCCATCAAATATTAGACTATCCTTCTTGTAACTTGCCATCTTGGATCACCTCAAGCTGTTAAACTTCTTCCAAGGAACCCACTTTGATACCAATTATTGGCAACACAAGGGTAGACAACTGAGAGGGGGGGTGAATCAGTTGTCACAACATTTAAAACTTGTTCAACTCATTAACATTATTCTCTGATCTGATTAATAAGCATGAAATCATATATCATCAACACATCAAAAACACACATAACACCAAGGTTTTTTACATGGAAACCCTGTTAGGGGAAAAACCACGGTGGAGGTCACTCCACAAGATTATACCCTCTTAAAAGTATAAGAAATGAAAATATAGGGAATGCACTTGCATTTAGGCACACTGCCTAGAGCTCACTACTAAATTACAACAGGGCTAACCGCCCAAAGGAAGACACACCGTCTTACAAAAAGAATTAGATTACATCCGTAGGGATTTGAACTGATAGAATAGTATCTGCTAATGCCTTATCATAGTTCTGATTAAGTGCATGAACACTTCCTTACTCTTCACTCTTCTTCACACTTTGTTCTGCCTTCAAATGATTTAGATCAATATTCACACATATACATACAAAAGCACACCTCAATTCAAATAAGCAATCACTCTTATATATCTGCAAGAAGAAATTTCATCCCTACATGCTGGCTTCAACAAAATAATAAAATGAATATAAATCGTCGACCCAAAATACTAAAGATTATTAATGCGAATCAACCAAGGTTAGCCACGGCTTAGTGAAGACCTAAACCAACATCTCCAATGCAAAAAATAATTCAATTAATTACTCCTCGAAGATCCACAACACACTACAACCACCATGTCAGCCAAGAACAAGAAAAACATGAACACGCAAGAGAAAATCGCCAACCACAAGCACAACAATCAATGCGAACATGCAACAAAGATAACGCATGATCTAGAAACATCCACAAACATCACGGATCACTAGAGAAGCATCCACAACAACTGAACTAACTGAAATCTCATCATCTTCAATCAGGAACACAAACTGAGGCAACAAAAAAACTAACAGAATATAAATATTCATAACTCGATCAAATCTTCACGCAAATCTATGAAACTTGGCATGGATAAACTAGATACACTCAGCAACAAACCCTTTAGTCCACAACCTTTGATCATCAACGTACAAAAATTTCTGACATACTGAACTTCACTTCACCACTGATAACCTGCAACTCATCTCATTACAAATTTTTCAATATCCTTAACATATACAACTTCTAATGAATTAATGCTAATAGTGTTGACATCAATGACAACCACATATCAACAACACAACCACAATATCCAGCATTACATTGAGCAATGTGTGTTCTAGGAATTGAGGTCTAGGACCCATTCGCCCAATGGGTCCTCCCTAAGACCTTGAACCCATTTTTAAATCATGTTTTGGTGATATTTTTATTATCCTAAATTCAAATTTCAAATGTTAGCTTGTAATGTTTTAATTTTGGGGAATTAAGGATAAATGTCTATAAATACAAGGTTATTTTATCAAATCAACTAGAAGTTTTGAAGAACAATTTCACAAGAGCAAATATTATTTTCAAGAGCATTCAAGAGCAGATTTCTTCATCATTTATTGCAACATTCAAGATCTCAAGCATCATGTCAAAGTTATTTCATTCATGCATGTTTTTGGAGCTCACATTGTGATGTAGGTTTCAAGATCTAATCCAAGCATTCAAGTCAAAGACCTAAAGATAGATTCAAGCATCAAGATCCACATCCATTGAATCCATTTCATGCAAGATCCACATTATAAAGAGGAGAACATGAGGAGGACATAGGTCTTTTATCCAACAAAGTTGATTGCAAATTCACCACAAACATGTTCACTGTAGAAAAAAATGTTGTGAAAAAAGTGAAAAATATGGTAAAATTCATATAAATTTCATGACATAATCTAATCAAATAAAAAGACATCACTGATAAGTATGGCTAGCAAGGGTAGAGACCATACGACAAGAACATACATATGATGTTGATAATTATGGATAGAAAGCTAGAGACCATACAACAAGCACATAAAGATGATGCTGATAAGTATGGTTAGCAAGATAGAGACCATACGACAAGGGAATAGGCCTGTGTTTGTTGTGTTGCATGACAATCACAAAAAAAGACAGGTCTAGTTAGGATACCCCCAAGCTAGACGCCAAGATATAAGGCATCCAAACATCAAGACACAAGGATGTCAAATACTAAAAATAAGACAGGTCTAGTCAGGTTTCCCCCAAGCTGGATGGCAAGATATAAGACATCCAGACAAGATTTCAAAATTTCAAAGGTTTATTCAAGGGCTTGGTGAGTTGTGACATTGAGTTTTTCATTCATCATTCCTTTCATGCTATTTCATTTCATTTCAAGGTTTAATTACCAAAATGAGGTTTGACCAAGGAAAATCCCCATTCACCCAAAAAAAACATTTCCCCCTTTTTCTTTATATGTTGTAGATTTTTTAGGTTCATAGGTTGAAGAAAAGTTGAAGATCTCAAAAGTGCAAAATTGCAAAGTTACATTTGTTGTCACCTTTGTTACCATTTCATGAAAACTTAGATCCTGAATTCATTTCTAACTATCCAACTGTGAAACTTGGACGATCTAGAAGTGCAGAAACAGGAGTAGAGGTCCCAAAAACCAATTTTGGAAAGGTGACCAAAGACTCATTCGTCTATAGGAAAACGAGTCCCATGACACTTCTGAAAATAATGTTTTGTGATAGGTACACAACATTTCCATTCCCAGATTGGCTAGAATTTTTACTATTTCTGATAGCCCTATGTTTCATCTATCAAATTCAACCTTTAAATATCATAAATGAGTGCATTTGGTATTTTTAATCTTTCCCCCAAAACCCCTGTTTAGCTAGTTTTGTCACTGTTTCTGTCAAAAGACACTTTGCAACTGATTTTGAGGTAGGTTTTAAGTGTCTTCCACTCATCCAATTCGCATAAAGTTGACTATTTCTATTAGGGTTATGTTACATATACATGAATCAAGTCTTAGGTTACAGATTTGAGCTCATTTTCTATCTTATTTTCATCTCCCAAAAGCGTTGTTCATTCATATTTACCCCATCCACACAAAAGAAATTTGTAGATCTTCCATAGAATTGACTCACCTAAGGGATAAATGTGAATTCTATCTTGGAGTATCTCATTTCTTGAATGAAATAGAAAATAGGTAGGTTCATTACACCCCGTTTTTCCCTTTCTATTTATATTAAGTTTGGTGAAATATTCCAAATTTAGTATAAAACTCTATGTTTTGAACCCTACCCTATTTTTCTATGTTTCAAAAGAATAAAAATGTCTTTTTAGATACAAATTATTAGTTAAAATTTTGGTTTGGTAAATATCACCTATCCTCTTCCACAAATTATATGCTATAGATTCTTTCAAAAAATTCAAGAGGATGGAATCTACAAGACACAACCAAATGGTTCCCCATGCCTTCTTATCCATTTTATTCCAATCTTCATCAGATGATGATTCTGGTTTCTTTTCATTAAAAACTACTGACCACTGATCTCTTTCTTCATGGAGATCCTCCATATTCAACTTCCACATCTTGTACACATATCCATTGAATTTATCAATATCCAAACGAGATGTAGAAGCCATGGTTTACAATCTTCTTCACAAAATTGCAAAAACCACAATGCACAAGCTCCCATTACAACCAAAAAACCTTCAAAACTCAAAAGAAAGGTGTACCTCTCTTAATAGAACCATTAGCACTGATACAAAATGTTGGGAATCAAGGTATAACTTGCATCAATGTGAACTTAAATATGTGGTTGCAAATATGAAATTATGTTTACAAGATTACCATAAAATTATTAAGTATATGAAATTATGTTTACAAGATTACCATAAAATTATTAAGTGATTGTCAATTTCAACAATAAAAGAAAAATATGCAATATTACAAGTCATCAACACAAGTGACACAAGATATACGTGGAGAAAACCTTGTAGGAAAAAAATCCATACCTAAAGAGATCCAATGTTTGTATTAATCTTCAAGGAAGTACATCAATACAACAATCCTCTCTACAATCCGATAGCACTTCATTGTCCTAGCAACTTGCAAAGAACTCATACATAAGCCACCATCCAAAGCTCCAATATATAGAATTTTGTGGGAGAGAATACCACAAATGGTATCCTACAAGAACAAGAAAAACAACCTGGAAAAACCCACGACCCCCTTAGTGGGCAACCCATAAACATGGAATAAAATATTAAATTATCACATGGCCTTCACATGCACGCCTAACCCATAGCCAATAGGAATTGGTCAAACCCAAGTGCTCCATAACTCTCTAACGGCTCTGACGACTACATGCAAGATCATGCACCACCATGCAAACTTGGGCGCTTGACCCTGCAAGAGCATGCAAAATATGCAAATAACATGCAATCACATACAAACACAAGTGGTCCCAACCCAAAAAGTTGGATGCCCAAGAGGAATATTCTCTTGGAATGCTTAGTGACTACTATCATGATGGGCCCACCTCTTTGAATGCAATTAAAATTTGTCATAGGAAAATATACAATAAATATTTTGTCCCTCGTATCCTCTAGAACACTTTCCAAAGAACATGGAGACACATAAATCAACTTAAGAAATCAATTTTAATGTCACCTATCCTAACAATTTGCATGTGTATGCAATCAAAGTGAAGTTTTCACTCTTAGGCTACCACATTCCAAAATCCATTTTAGCCTTCAAATACTTGAATATCCTCTTTACTGCTTTAACATAAGTGTCTTTAGGTGTTTCCTGAAATCTAGCAACCATTCCAACTACCTGCATTATATCTGGTCTAGATGCTATCACATACAACAAACTACCATCATAGATCTGTACAAGGTTTGTTCTACTAGAGGAGATTCATAATATTTACTCAACTTCTATCCTGTTACCATAGGTGTACTCACCGGTTTGTAGTATTCCATCTTGAACTTACTTAGCACCTCCTTTATGTATTTGTTTTGGGAAATGAAAATTCCTTTGACTGATTGTACAATCTACAACCCAAGAAAGAAGGATAATTCACCTAGCATTGACATTTAAAATTCATTCTGAATTAATTTATGAAATTCCTTTTACAAGTCATTACTGTTACCACCAAAAATGATATAATCTACATAGACCACAACTATCTGTAGTTGATCACCTTCTGTTTTAATGTACAAATTACTATCCGCACTTCCTATTTGGAACCCTTTCTGCTGTAAGTATCAATCCAACCTTGAATACCAAGCTATGGGAGCTTGTTTGAGTCTATACAAATCCTTCTTCAATTTGCAAACATAATTCAGATTGTTAAAACATTGAAACCCTTCTGGTTGCTCAATGTAGACCTCTTCTTCTAGTTGTCCATTAAAAAATGCCAACTTCACATCTATCTGGTATACATTAAAATTATTGAATGTTGAAAGAGCTAAAAACATCCTGATTGCTTCTAGTCTTGCTACTAGAGCAAATATCTCTTCAAAATCTATGTCTTCAACCTAAGAATATCCTTTACACACAAGTCTAGCCTTGTTTTGGATCACTTCACCTTCTTCATTTAGCTTATTTCTGAAAACCCACTTGGTTCCAATGAAATTATTTTCTTTAGGTCTTGGGACAAGTTCCCAAGTTTCATTCTTCTTGATCTAATTCAGTTCTTCCTCCATAGCTTCTATCCAACCTTTCTATTTTCTTTCTTATTTATAGGACTTAGGTTCTATCTTTGAAAATAATACAAAGTGTACTTTCTCATTTTCCTTTTCAAGTCTCCTCCAGGTCGGAACTCCACTATCTTTGTCTCCTATAATCTGGTCTTCAGAGTGATTCTTTTGAACATACTGTTGGCATAATGTTGTCATTGATGTCAAAAGATGTCATTGATTTCATTGCAAATGCTCATGCAATCGAGTAAGGAGGAGAAATTCAATGCTTTGATGAAAGATATATCTAAGGGGGAGTTGTTTTGTATCTGCACTCATGATATGTTTTATTTAATTGGTAAAGAGCAGTGAAATGGTTCATTTGGTACAAAGCATGAGTTGGAACATCTATAATCGGTATCACACCATTATTGATTGGTACATAGCTATTTGAGCATTTGGTTTTCCATCAATGAAAAAGGGGGAGATTTTTGGCGTAATGTTGTCATTGATGTCAAAAGATGTCATTGCAAATGCTCATGGAATCAAGCAAGGAGGATAAATTCAATGCTCTATTGAAAGATATATCTAAGGGGGAGTTATTTTGTATGTGCACTCATGATGCATTTTATTTTAATTGGTAAAGAGCAATGAAATGGGTTAGTTGGTATAAAGCATGAGTTGGAACATCCATAATTGGTATCAGACCATTGTCCATTAGTAGGTCTGAGCTGTTTGAGCATTTGGTTTTTCCATCAATGAAAAAGGGGGAGATTGTTGGCATAATGTTGTCATTGATGTCAAAAGGGGATATCTGGGTGATATCCTATAATGGATATTGTTGGCATGATGGAAAAAGGTGTCATGCATATCCGTTGTTAGGTTTTGGAGGAGTTGGTGCAATATGATGGAGAGGAGAACATGTTCTTAAATTGTTGCAAAATTGCTCAGAATGTTGCAAAGTTGTCATAAAACATTGTCATGACATTACAAAGGTCACTTCTAGAAGTCAAAGGAGAAAACAGGCTGCATGTTTGACATGGGTTTTTCAAGAGGATCAAATTGGTATGGTTCACATGATCAGAGAAGGTGTAATGACCTTAGGAATGATTATTTATGATTTTTGGTCAAATTAGGGTTCAAAAGATAAACCATATGGTGTTATAGTCATGAAATTGATCATAGGTTCTATTTTTGTGTTGACTGGTGATTGAATATCGCAGGTTGCTTAAGTAATCACTTAAGCCACCGTCATCATCAAAATGACTGACCCCTTCCCTAGTGCTATGGGTTGGTCCGGTGAAGTGTGCATCGTGACATCTCTTCACATCATTGTTTGTGTTCACCATGACCAGATGTACAATGCTCAATGTGCCATGAGGAGGATCTAATAATGCATATTCATGGTGGAAGATAGGATGTCTATCGCATAAGTCCTTCACATCACAGTTCAACATTTAACTTGACCTGTGCCTTGCTCGATATGTGATGAAGTTTGATCAATGACAGGCATCAAAATTATAAGATCAAACACTCCCTGCTAGCCTGTGGCATGTGTGGTGGGGTCCTCATCTGGCCCTGCTAGATTGTAGGCTAATGATAAGTGTCTAATGGGACCAAAAAAATGATAAGCTATGCTAAGTAGATTGTGACAACAACAAGGAAATGTAGCGAGATATCACATCATTACTTCACATTGTTGCTGTGAAGTAAAAGGCAGTTAAACGATGAGCGATATGCAAAGTAATTAGAAGATGATGTTAGCATGTGATGGATGGATATATCCTACAATCCCGTTGAAGATTCAGTGGGTCCCTAGTTAACCCTGCAAAATTGTGGGCTTGTGACATGTGGCAATTAGAGAATACATCACACACTCAATTCACATTGTTGTTGTGAATTGAACTAAAGTTAAGAAGTAGAGATATGCGATGTACTGCATATAAAATTCAATGGCATAGGTTATGAAGCAAAGATCAAATGGTGATCATGATACTTCTTCACATCGCAAAAATAAAGGTTGATGCCCTAGAAAAAATTGTGATAAGTTAAAAGGATGCAATGAGATCAAACGATGCACCATTTTAAAGGAGATTGATCTCACTGTAGTGTTTTAAAGTTGAATTAGATGTTTGAGATTTATGAGTGGTGGTGCGAAGAGCCTAAATCAATGACTCACATTTAAAGTTGAACCACTCTAATGACTACAATAGTGTGAACGAGGGTTTCACTTGTAAGCTGATGTTGGGAATGAATTTTACCAGCCCAACTACTCCAACGAAAAATTCAATTGGTGATCTAATTTGCAAAGTGGTGAAATAGATTGCAAAATAAGTCAAGATCAAAATTAGATCAAATACATAAGGAATACATTAAATGCAATATCAAGGTTTAGGGTTTTGCAGGATGCCATACTTAGTAAGTTTAACAAATCAGAATTTGATGAGTGATCTGTGGCTCAATAAAAAGGTGACTTGTTGGAGAAAGTAATGAGTAAACCCTAGCAGAGGATCTATACATATATGTGCAAATCTTGAGGCAATTGTTGCAGGTCGGTGAAGGTACATACAAAAGTGAAAATTAGAATTCAACATGTTGACACTGTTGTTAGTGTATATAGCAGAGAGTATTTTGATATTTTTGAGGTGGATAGAGACTGCACTAAAAGAAAAAGAAAGAGTTGTAGAGTGTGTGCATGGTCTCTTGAGGCAGATAGAGAATGCACTAATAGAAGAAGGGAAGGTGCATAAAAGAGAGGTGTAGGGCAGAGAATTGAGTTATAAAGGAAGTAGTAGAGAATTGTGTAGTTGCAAATAGGGTTGCAACATTGAATTGTGTTCAGTAAAAAAATATATTACTTTGCATTGTAAATTTGATTGGTGGGTGCCATCAGATATATGGGTAGGTGCTCAGAGTAGGGATTTGGTGCTTCCTTGGAGTAGGTGCTCCTAAAACCAGGGGATTGGTGTCTCCTTAGGGTTGGTTCCCTTAAACTTTGTAATCAAAAGATATTCATTGTGAGGCTAGATTAGGACAATAGATCCTAGTAGCTATTCTCACTGTGGTTTTTCCCATCTTGGGTTTTCCACATATATCTTGTGTTATCTAAAACTGTGTGTAGATGTATAACTCTCTACTAGTTTAGTTCAATCTGCATTAAAGGAATTTAAAGGAATTAATCTATTAAAAGGATAAATTTTTGATGATGTATTGATTCACCCCCCTCTCATTAGATTGTTATGTTCAAATACATACTTTGTTGGAGTTTTTGTAACAAATTTTGAATCTTCATTACTATTGCAAAAAATTTCTTTATCATCTTCTACTTCTGGAATACTAGTAGGCAAAGTTGTTTCATCAACTCTCACATTTGCACTTTCTACAATCCTCTTCAACCTTTTGTTAAAACATCTATATACTTTACTTCTCAATAAATAACCAATAAAAATGCCTTCATCAGAATTGGAATCAAACATGTACCCAAATTTTCATCTCTTTTGATATAGCACTTGCTTTCAAATATCTTGAGATGTCTGATCGAAGCTGATCTTCCTCTCCATAACTCATATGGTGTTTTATCAGTCTTTCATCTGGTTTGAACTCTATTTAGAATATAAACTACTGTTCGAACAATTTCTCTCTAGTACATATCCAATATATTTTTTGGACATAACATTGTTCTTGCCATCTTTTATACATTCTAATTCTTCCTTTTTGTAACTCCATTTTTCTATGGATTTCTAGGAGAAAAAAATTGCCTTTGGATCCCATAATCTTCACATAATTTATCATACTTATTAGAAGTGAATTCTCCACCTCTATTTGATCTCAATACTTTGATTGTTCTTTTAGTTTCATTCTCCACTAATGCCTTCAATGCCTTAAACTTCTCAAATTCTTATGAGTTCTCTTTTAGAAATGTAATACAAGTCATCCTAGTGTAATCATTAATGAGCATCATGAAATACCTGTCTCCTTGTAGATTCTTTGTCCTCATAGGTCTGCATAGATCTGTATGAAACAAATCCAATGGTTTTGATGTAGAATACTCCTTAACAAGAAATCTGCTTCTTATCTATTTTCATTCATGACATGGTTTGTAGTTTATAGTCTAAGGCTTCTTAATCGTTGGCATATCCTAGACCATTCCTCCTGTGCTAATCTTTACAGTATCATAAAAGTTCATATACATCCCAAACTTCTATACCAAAGCCAACTTTCTTATCTTTGCATAGTAAGACAATTTTTTCCATTCAGTTCATTGAGATGATATATGTCACTATTTTTCCTACTTCCTTCCACAATCAGTTCTTCGGTACTTGATTTTTTGATTTCACAACTTTTAGCACTAAAAGATAGCTTATAACCTTTTTCACGCATCCAACTTACACTCAACAGATTATGCTTTAGTCCTTCAACATACAAAAAATCATTTGTCTTTGTCCTACCATCATTAAGACTCAAAGTACCCTTATCGGTAATTTTGGCAACAAAATTATTTCCAAGTCACAAAACCTCCTTCAATTTTTTTAAAATTCATGAACATAATTTTATCTCCAGTGAACATCCACTGTGTATGATCCATAGATTATTCCCCTTTGAGCATGTAGAGCAGTTTGAGAAATTATTGAATTTTCTAACTTCTCAACTGGAACCTTCTAGATTTTATCTAATTCATGATTCCTACTTTCTGATCCTTTTCTTCCACTTTCTAGGAGAGGAGGACTCACAAAATTTCTTTTGTAGTTCCTTGCAATATGTCCAAAGTTATTGTATTTGTAGAAAATGATATTAAAATTATACAGAGGTACAAATGCATTGTTACTTACAAAGTTATTTCTTCTTACCAAATATTTTCTACAATCCATAGCCTTAGACCAACTTTATTGCAATTAAAATAATAACTAGAAAAGGGATAATTGAACTTGGTGTTGAATCCCTATCTTCTGAATCTTCTTCTCTTCTTCTGAACTTGAATAAATCCATCATTTTGTGTCTTGCTCCCATCACTTGCAATGATTATTTTAAACTTTGTGCTTTCAGAACCACTCACTTCTAGACTTTCTTTAACAGACTTCACAAATTGTTCTGTCACCTTGTTCTTTTGATAATCAAAACCAATTCTAGTTTTTACATGTGGAGATCTCTGACTTCCCAATATTTGATATAGGGTTTTAGTACTCTTTCCAAACTTCATCTGTAGCTGTTGATTCACTTTCTCAATCTCTTTTCTTATTGCCACAATTTATGCTTCCACCTTCTCACAGTCCTTGTCTTTTGACAACAACTTTTCGGCCAAAACTTCTTCAATCCTTTTTGCTTCTTTTACCTGAATCTTCAAATCAACAATCATCTTTTTTTATTCCTTCAAATATTGAGATGATTCTTCTTTAGCTTTCACTTCTTTTGTAATTCTTTTCTTCAACCTCTTGATCTCTTTTCTAGCACATAACAATTCTTCCACAAGATCTACTTCATCTTCATTGTTTTTAGAATCCATTTTTGTATTTTATTCAATAGTTTCAAAAGCCATGAATACAACCTTTTCTTTTTCATCTTTGGAGATATCTTCATCTTCTTCATTAGTAGAGTAGTCTTATTCCTCTTTAGTGTAGAAACTCTTATGTTTCCTCCGACATTTATTCCTTCTCTAAAATAATTTCTTTCCATACTTTTGGTCAACATTGTTAGACTCCTTATGGGGAAAATTAGCCATAAAATGTCCTACTTCACTACAATTAAAAAATTTAAAAGGTAACTTTCCTTTATACGTACTAGAACCTCTTTGTAGCTTCTTTACAAAATTGGCTTCCTCTGGATCTGATCCAATTTTAGAATCTTGATCAAACCTTCTAAGAAAAGATCTGAGTACCATTGTCATAAAAACCTTTTCTTTTAGTTCTTCTCCAAGACCTCAGATAGAGTTGACAACTTCATCAACTCAGAGAAATAATGTGGCAATATTATCACCTTCCTTCATCTTCAAGATTTTAAACTAAGTTCTATGAGTTTACATTTTTTCCTCTTTGAATTTGTTATCACCTTCATAGATGGTCTCCCATTTATCCCATATTTGCTTTATTGTCTTGTACTGCATCATTTTCACAAATTCAGAGTTAATCAATCCACATAAACTAACATTCCTTTCCTTAGCATTAATTTTACAAGACCTCTTTCCAACTTGATCCCTAGGAGGGTTTTCAGGAATCTAATATCCCTGCATCATTGACATCCAAATATCCATTCCAAGAGCCATCAATTAAGACTCCATCCTAACTTTCCAAAATGCAAAATTGGATCCATCAAAAAATGGTGCTTTATTTCCAAAGAATTCTTCCTAATCAATTGAGTGTACTATCCCAAAACTACCTTAAGTTGTTAGGCTCCTTCAAAGAAACTTGGCTCTGATACCAATTGAAGGACACACAATCTATTGAGAGGGGGGTTGAATCAATAGATCTAATCAATTCTACATTCTAAAAGTTAACACATAATATTAGATCATGCAAATTGAATCTTTACTCCTATTCACCACATAGGCAATTAAAACATAAATCATAAAGCACACAAGAGAACACCAAATATATGTGGAAAACTAAGATGGGAAAATCTACAGTGAGAATAGTTGCTTGGATCTACTGACCAAATTTGACCTCACAATGGAGAACATATATATAAGTGAATTTTACACATTGGAAGTGTTCACCAACCTACTGAAGACACCAATCCCTTAATGTACTTGTAGGCACCAACCTACTAGAGACACCAATCCCCTAGTGAATCAGAACAATAGATAAAATGTACCAGTCCTATTAAAAAATAAAGATAAAGCTTTGTGGATCTCCTATGGATCTAAATCACAAGCCAAAGCTACAATTGACACTCTTCATCACTGATGAGCCCAAAAATATGCTCATAATTTGGATATCATGGTGTACTTTTAATACCTTTACTTTTGTTGTTCATGGTTGTTTAACTCTCTTGAAACCTTTTATTGGGGGATATCCTGTAGCAATACACTTTCATGTTCCTACAGCCTATCATGTTGACCTGTCTATATTTATTACCTTGTTTAACTTCCCAAATGACTGGAATAACGCATGTATTTTTTGAATGATGAAATAGATTTAAATATGTGATTAATGAATGGATATTGCGTGTATGCCATGCGCCTTTTCTTTCGCATTTGTTACCTTGTGTTTTGCAGGTTGTTGAAGAAAGTTTGATCAAGTCAAGCGTATCCAATCTCGGCCTTGCAGTAAAGTCCATTTCCTGCACGACTTCGAGGAAGCTCTGGCGAAGACTCTTTGACCGAAACTGTTGGGAAGGATTTTAAATGACATTTAATCTGGAAAGAGTGGAGTGCTAGATTCTCTTTGGATCGGGTTGAATGGATAAATTCATTTATGAAGTTTGTTCCTCAATTTTGGGATACATTTTACATCCACGTCTTTCTCTGTTAGGGTTAGTTAGTTAGTTGTTTTCCTGATTTAAATAAGTGTTCCTCCTACGCGGGTGAATAAGTAGTAAGTAGGAAGGAGATAGATAGAGAAGCAGATTATGTAAGAGTTAGAGTTATAATATGAATCAGAGTTTTTGTTAGTTTTCTAAAGTAGAACAATCAATGTAAATGATTTCACGTTATGAATAGAAGTTGATGGAGTTCTGAGCACAATCTTCTATGTAAATTAGTTGATGCTTGCTAAGGGGGGCCACTTAGTAAGTATTTGTAGGAGAGTAGTTGTTTATCCTTTGTTAATTCAAGTTAGATTTCATTTTAGAAGTTTCAGCACAAGCTTAGTCTTATACTGTTCCTGCAACATCGGGAATCCATCCCTGTGTTTGTTCCTGCAGCTTAAGGCCAATTTATAGTTTGTCTCTTAATCATAACTATTATGATTTCTGCTTTGATTGAGTTAAGAGAAATTTTTATTACCTTCTTGTAGCATAGATAGAATTTCTTTCCAAGTGTTTATTTTCAATAGGTTGTGACTGAAACCGGTTCTTAGTGCACATATAGTGCCGCTCCATTTAAAGTTTATGTTCCCTGGTTTGACAAGTAAATGAACGACCATGAAGAAGTATTAGTCACCTGCTGGAATGTCCAATTCCCAGGATAGGTTTTGCCGTAATTTTCATATCCTTTTGTGGGCGCAACCATTTTTGGCGCCTTTGTCAGGGATGGTGTCAATCTAAGAACCTGCTATAGTCATTGTTAGCAGTAGTTTAGTCAGTTGTTCATAATCTTTTAAAATACCATCCATTTTAATTGCATGCATAGAAGAAGAGACGCTCAGGGAGGATTTCTCCCCAACTTGCCATTCATTGCTAAGAAAACTGAACCAACTTATAGCCTATTTGAGGATGAAGGAGACTTAGATATTGACCCATTTGTTGAAGGTCTGTGTGCTGACTTGTTATTCGGCCCATTTGACGAAGAACCTGAAGAAAATCCATTTTCTCCTATACTTGGTCAGGTGAACATGGCACGTAATCCACCTAATCGACCTCCTGCTTTTGAATTCCCCATTATTGCTCAACAAAACAATGACAACCTTAAGAATATTCCTTCTTCATTACTTCCCAAGTTCTATGGCTTAGTTATAGAAGACCCAGGGACCTTCTTGTTCGAGTTTGATAGCCTCTGTCACAGTTATGAAGTCACTTCAGATGCTCACAAACTGAAATTGTTTCCTGCTACCTTAAAGGAGGGAGCCCTTAGATGGTTCATGAGTTTGAGAAGGGGTGTTGTAGATAGTTGGGCAGCCATGCAAACAAAATTTCTTGAGAAATACAAGGAATATTGTAAGAGTGGCAGTAAAGGTGATGATATATTCTGAATTCAACAGAAGGAAGATGAAAGTCTGGAGGATTATATATCAAGATTCCTATTTTCTCTGAAAAAGAATTCAGACCATACTCTTAATGAAGAATCTCAAAAATTACTTTTTCTAAGGGGAATCAATGATACCTGCATAGATGCCTTGGACTTGATGGGAGGTGGAGATATCACTCAAACATCTTGGGATGATCTCATGAAGATATGTCTCAATTGCTCCCGAGAAAATGTGAAGAAGGGTAGAGGTCATCAAGCTACAGTGGGAAAGTCTTCTTCCAGTGGAGTTTCTCGGATGGAGATCACAAATTTACTTTCTGATTTCAAGCAGGACATCATAAACAACATGGCTACACAGTTGAATACCATGCAAGCTCGCAAGAAACATGTGGAGGATGAGGCAATCTTGGCTGAGTTTTGTCCCCATTGTAGACAGAAGAAATGTGAATGCAGATGCAAGATGGTGGCCAACATGGAGGCTAAGAAGTTACCTATTTATTTTAAGATGATAGAAGGTGATGATGACCAAGTCTTCTTTGTTACACAAAGGAGACCATGGGCTCCAAGACAAGGTATGCCTCAAGATCCTTTGACTTTTGGTAATCCTTACTCTAATTATAATAACCAATGGCAACCTACATATGGCCCATCTCCACCTTGGAATGCCCTTCAACCATATTGGCCTAACTGTCAGAGCCCTCAATGGCAACCCCCTCAAGGAGGTTGGTAGCACCCACAAGGACAATGGACTCCACCTCCAGGTAACTGGCAACAGAACCCTCAATGGAGAGGTTCTCAGCAATGGCAGAACCAACCCCCTAGATTCCTGCAGTCTCAGCAGCCACAACCTCCGGCCCTTATGCCTCCTCCTGTAGCACCTGCAACAAATACTGGCCCTCCAAAACAAACGCCTATGCCTGCTCAACCATTGCCAAATCCCAATAATAAGTAGCAGCAACAATATCAACCTATTATGTAGAAGTCAACCAGTATCTAGCTTATGCCCTGAATATCAATGATATCCATCTCAGGTCTGGAACCACTCTCCCTGCTCCATAGTCACCTGTAATTACAGAGATTCCAGACTCTTCTGCTGAATAACCTATTGATCATGCAAAAGATATACCTGTATCAGCTACTACCTCTAAGGAACCTATCCTGCAACCTCAAGCTACACCACCTTTTCCTCAGAGATTGCAAATTACTACACCCAAGACCATTGAAGAGCCCACCTTTGATATTTGGGAGCAGGTAAAGAATGTACAAGTTCAAATTCCTCTTTTTCAAGCTATTAAAGATGTTCCAGTTTATGGAAAAGCCATTAAAGAGGCTTGTTTAAAGAAATAGGGAAGAAAGAAAAAGGATCCCCAAACTATCCATGTCCTAGGATAGTTAGCTGATATTATGTTGGGGAAGGTTGTCATTTCAAAATATATTGATCTTGGAAGTCCTGTAGTAAAAATAAATATCAATGGTCAAGTAGTAAGAAATGTTTTGGTTGACCTTGGTGCATCCATTAATGTGATGACCAAGCACACTATGGAGTGTTTGAATATTCCAAACATTCGGTCTACACTGACTGTCCTGCAGCTTGCTAATAGTTCCACGGTTACACCTGATGGAGTGATAGAAGATGTCATTGTCACTCTTGAGTCTTGGGAATACCCTACTGATTTCACCATATTTTCCACTAAGGCAACCTTAGGAGGATATCCTATTATCCTAGGCAGACCTTGGTTAGCTACCGCTGATGCTCTTATAGGATGTCGTTCAAGAGACATGACAATTTCTAATGGTCAGTCAAGGAAGAAATTGGTTTTATACCCACCTGCACAACCTCTGCCAGATTTGTCTCAACCAGTTTGGCCTAATCTAAGAGAGGAATCTGAAGAAGTCAATTCATTAGCTCAGTTAATGATGCTACAAATTGATCCATTTTATCAGCTTCAGAGTGAAGATAACTTGCTTCTACACATTTTGCAGTTTAATTCTGGTTTGAATAGCCCATATGTTTTGGACAGCCGTTCTCAGTAAAGTTTCCTGTAGCAATTGGAATTTACTATTATGTGATATATAGGCACCACCTTTATCAACAACCTCAATAAATGATCTTACCAAATAGATAGAAGTATCTTCAGGCCACTATCTGCATATTAATAATAAGTTGCCTCTGTCTCAACAAACTGCCCTAGCCACAATGTTGCAAGCCCACAAAAGAGCTTTTGCATGGGACTATGGGGATATGAAGGGTTTAGACCCAAAACTCTGTACACATCACATATATATTAACAGTGACTTCAAACCTATCAGGCAGCCTCAAAAAAGAATTAATCCAGCTTTGAGAGAAATTGTTAAAGAAGAATTGCAGAAAATGTTAGCAGCTGACTTTATCTACCCAATCTCCGATAGTCAGTGGGTTTCCCCATTGGTCATTGTTCCTGAGAAAGGAGGAAAATGGAGGGTATGTGTAGATTACAAAGAGCTCAACATGGCAACAAAGAAAGATTACTTTCCTCTTCCATTCATTAATCAAGTTCTATATAATTTAGCTGGGAAAAAGTACTTCTCATTCTTAGATGGCTTCAATGGGTACAATCAAATCAAGATTGCTCCTGAGGATCAAGAAAAGACTACTTTTACATGCCCTTGGGGAACATTTTCCTATTTAGTTTTTCCTTTTGGTCTCTGTAATGCTCCTGCAACTTTCCAGAGGGCAGTCATAAGTATCTTCTTAGACATTTCATATGATTGCATAGAAATATACATGAATGACTTTACTGTTTATGGTACAACATTTAAGGAGGCTCAAGCCAACTTGGAGTAAGTACTACAGAGATGTGAAGATCACAACCTATCACTGAATAGTCAAAAGTGCTTCATGATGATGCAGGAGGGAATAGTGCTTGGTCACTACATCTCTGTTGCAGGAATTCAGGTTGATCCTACTAAGATTGAGGTCATCTCTAAGCTACCCTCTCCTGCCAAGAAAAAAGAGATACGGAGCTTTCTAGGCTATGCCGGATACTATAGAAGATTCATCAAGGACTTCAGCCAAATAGCAGGCCCTTTATACAGTCTGCTGAAGAAAGATGCAGATTTTTCTTGGACAGAGGAATGTGAAAAAGCATTCCTTGACTTAAAAGTTTCCCTTACATAGACACCTATTCTGAAAAGACCTGATTGGTCACTCCCATTTCATATTCATACTAATGCATCAGATTATGCCATTGGTGTAGTGTTAGGACAGAAGGATGGTTCTATAAAACATGCACTCTATTACATAAGCAAAAATCTGCAAGGGGTTGAATTAAACTACATTGTTACAGAAAAAGAAATGTTGGAAATCATCTATGCCCTCAATAAATTTAGGAATTATATCACAGGTTATCAAATATTTGTCCATACTAATCATGCAACAATCTGGTATCTCATGAACAAAGCCTCAATAGCTGGGAGACTGGCAAGATGGTTATTGTTGATGCAGAAATTTGATATTACAATTGTGGACAAGCCAGGTAAAGCCAACGTGGTTGCTAATTTCCTTTCTAGAATTCAAAGGCAAGATGACTCTGCACTTATTGAAGACTCCTTTCCTAATGAGCACCTGTTTGCAATTAAGGTTATTCACCCATGGTATGCTGATATAGCAAATTATCTGGCCACAGGAAGAACTCCTCGTCAATTCTCCCCTAAGGAAAAGAGATTATTGGTAGAGAAAAGCTTTAACTTTTCTTGGATTGCAGATTGCATGTTTTACACAGGGCCATATCAAGTTATGAGGAGATGTGTACTAGAGGAGGACACTCATGATATACTGCATGCAAGCCATGATGAGCCGTGTGGTGGACATTTTGCTGCCAAAAGGACAGCAATGAAATTTTTAAATACTAGTTACTATTGGCCAACTTTGCATAGAGATGCAGATGAATATACCAGGAAATGTGACAGATGACAAAGGATGGGAAGACCAACTCGATCTGATGAGATGCCTCTATTTCCATAAGTTGTAGTTGCACCCTTTAACAAGTGGGGACTGGATTTTGTAGGACCAATTGATCCACCTTCCAATGGTAAGTCCTACATCCTTGTATGCACAGATTATGTCACAAAATGGGTAGAGGCTAAGCCTATGAAACATGCTAGGGACAATCAAGTGGCCGAATTCATCTATGAGGAAATATTTACTAGATTTGGTGTCCCTAGGGAAATAGTGACAGATCAAGGAGCACAATTTACTTCTACACTTATTACAGCTCTAGTCAGTGAATATAATATACGGCACAGGAAATCAACTCCTTATCACCCCTAGGCCAATAGCCAGGTTGAGGTCACCAATAGGGACATAGAGGCCATTTTGACTAAAACTGTAGATTTACATAGGAAGGACTGGGCCACAAGGTTACCAGAAGCTATATGGGCCTAAGGTACTACCTGGAAGACTGCTACATGATATACACCTTTTGAAATGTATGGTAAAATAGTTGTGATGCCAATAGAGTTTGAACATAAGACTCTAAGAACAACACTGGAGATGGACATGGATTTAACAAATGCACAAAAGGACAGAATCATGCAGCTCAATGCTCTGGATGAGCTCCAAAAGAATGCCTTGCAGCAAACTAAGATAATACAAAATCAAAGAATAAAGTGGCATGATAAATACATTAAGGAAAAGAAATTCAAAGTAGGAGATTGAGCTCTACTTTATGACTCACGATATAGGGACACTCCAGGAAAATTACAAACCAGATGGTTGGGCACGTATGAAGTTGAGAATGTATTTGCTAATGGTTCAGTGCAACTTGTTACAATTGATCCTGTTAGATTCAAGCTATTAGTTAATGGACACCACCTCCGGTTGTACCATAGACCAGTCTTAAAAGAAGAATTCATGCAGCAGTTCGTTCAAGATCCTACCACTAATCCTCCTACAGCCGAAGGCTTTAGCCTTTCTCCTGCAGCTTCGCCGTAATTTTGTAATGCATGCTCATAATAAAGGTTCCCTTTTTAAGGAAACCCTTTTTCTTCATTTCCACTTGTCGCCACATCTCACTTCTTTATCTTCCGTACCATCCATCCATTCCATCCATTCATTTCATCTGTCCACGTCACCCATCCACCTCATTCATCCGCACCACCTTAATTATGATCTCATTCCCAACTGTCATCTCGTGCTAAAGCTGCCAACTTTCTCAGCACGTACAAGCATTTAATCAAAGGTACGCAATATCTTTTGATTATCGCATTTTTGATTTATTTCATTCTATTCATTTATTACTATGTCTGTATCAGTCATTATTACCCAATCTCCGCCTATTCCTTAGTACATGTGAGGATACATGTCATACTTTAAGTAGGGGGCGGGATAATCCACTTTTTAAACTTGTCCTTTCGTCGCTGTCACAACTGCTCATATAATCTTTCTTTATTATTTTTCTGGTACTTTCCAAGTATGATCACATGTCTCTTTCATTGCATGTTTTTCATTGTAAAATCAAAAACTACTTGTTTAAAAAGTTCATTTTTGGAAAAGAAGAGAAAAGTGACAACAGAATAGAAAAGAACCAGAGCAGAACAACAAAAATTTTGATTTTCAGAAAAGAGTTGAGTTCAGCTAAGGAAAAACTGTGAACATGGGTGGTCAGCTGGTACGACATGAGCCTGTAGCTCATGAGTTATTAATGCAAAATCCTCAAACAGCCCAAACATTCAGCCTCTATGTTTGGCTAAATTACTTTTTGAGTTTAAATGATTTCAATGAGGAAGCTGCAGGCAAATTTTTGAGAACCCTTTCTAAAGGGGAGGCTACTGTATGGGGTCTAACAGTTGTTGTAACTAAAGAAAGAATTGCTGAAGTAACCGAGCTTCCAACCATTGGAGAAATTTTTTCTTTGGATGCTATCTCTGCAAGGGCCGAATTTACAATACCCACTGACGGACCTTTGGAGGTCTCAAAGCAGGGATGCAAGCGAGTGTCATTGCCTCCTCCATACCTAGAATACGCTGCTTTCATAATCAGGTATTTAACTTGTGAAGGATGTTTCTCTTACCTACATTCTTACCATTTCAAATTGCTAAGTCATATGAGGCATGGATTAGCTGTTAATGTTCTGAACTTTTTGTTAAAATTTTTGAAACAATGTGCCCACAGAACCCAACAAGGGAAAGATAATTCCATTGCTCACCATGGTTTCATAAAATTGTTGATTGAACGCTCTTTGAGAGATGTATCACCTCTTTCCTGGCAAGAATTTATTGCCCAGAAGAGCCTGCTATGTCCAGAACCCCCTAGGGCACTTACCCCACAACCTCAGAAAAAGAAAGAGGAAATGGTGTCTACTAGTAGGAGAATAGGGCAAGTGTCATCCACTCCTGTAGCACCTGGTCCTGCAATTCTCACACCAGAGTCCTCTACCCGGGTGCAAACTAGGGCTGCCAGTAGGAGAGAGAGAGGAAAGCAAAAGCTAGAGAGTCAACTAGGGCGGAATAAACCCCAGAATTTGACCCTCATTCTCAGAAAAGGCAACGTTCTTCTCCTACAACATCTTCCCCTGCAGTAGTGTCTCCTACAACAACACTTGTTGCTATCACTAGTTCACCATTATCCTCTGACAAGGCAGAACCTTCTAGGCAATCCAAAAAGAGGAAGGCTACGAGAGCACCTCTTGCAGCCGCAACATTGCCAAGGAGAGTTTCCACAAGAACACAATGTAAAGTATCCCTTGCTTCACCTCAACCTGAGGTTATTATAATTTTAGAAGAATCTGGAGAGTCTGAATATGATGTTTCTCAGAATGTGTCTAAGAGTGCTGCACAGAGTTCATTTTTTATTCCTGAAGAAGAACAAGTTGAGACAAGGGAAGTTGAGCATAATGACAGGGGAGCACCAAGTCTTGATGACTTGGCTGCTGTGGCTATGTAGATTTCAGAGGAAGCACAGTCTTCTCCACTAGAGCAACATGAATTCATCCTACAGCAAGAGGGAGAATTGACTGAACCATTAGAAGTGGCCAATGAAGCCTCAATTCCCCCTGCAACTTGTCAAGCCATTGTTGTTTATAAGAAGACATTTTTAATTGAATTTATAGAATATGTCAAAGCTACATGGAGACCGGTTACATTACAAACCCTGAGTTTCTGCCACTTGGCCAAGACTGAAATGCAACAAATTCTTTGGGAGGAGGAAAAGAAGAAACTGAAAAAGGAAATTGAAGGGCAGAAACTGGAAATTCAGGAGTTAAAAGAGAAAATGGATGAAATGCTGAAGGTAACTGGTCAGATTATGGAATGCAGACCACCACCCAGATTTTATGCTCTGTGCTTCAAGGAACAGTTCTTGTGGTTCCAACTGATGATAATTTCCAGAAATCAAGATCCTATTCTTCACACTGCTAGAGAATTTTACGATGCATACTAGGCAACCCCTAATTGGCTCAGAAATTCTTTGTGTGAATTTTACTTACATGGATTTTTCCATTTGAAACAGAGTGGAATCCCCTTCTGTATATTGGTGACATCCATTTGAGATCACTTATGTCTTGGGTAGCAAATGAAGCAAATTATGGTAGGCAATGGGAAACATATGAAGAAGCTGAAAGGCATGAGCCTGTTCCATTGCGTCCTCAAAGTTCAGACCCCCACACAATGTTGAAAACCTGGTTTACTCTGGCATATGGTTTTAATAATGACACAGCCAGGATGAAAATATTTGATCTTAGGAAACATGTATATGCTGAGTTTCAGGAACAGACATATTCGTCTTGGAGACTGTCATAATCTAGAATTGAAAAGAGGTGGGAGAGATTAACCGTTGGGTTAAGAAAGTCTGAGCCTCGGAGTCCCCTAGATTTTACAGCAGCCCTTAAACGATCAAGCAGATATATATAGTTGGGACTTCAAAAGAGGTTTGAATTGTGGTTGCCATTAACATTTAGACCTCCTGTGCTAATGTGGCCCCTTTATCCCTACCAGGCTACAAATCTTAATGAAGATACAGAAGCCCTTAGGTATGAAAGGTGGTAGAGTTTTAAAGGTTTTTGTTACAAATTTGGAACTCCATTTCAGGAACATGCTTCAACCACTGATTTTAGAGAGACCACCAGGAAGATTAATGCTAGAGGACCAGCATTGGGTTAAGTAGGGGGCAAAATGATGAGCCCAAAAATATGCTCATAATTTGGATATCATGGTGTACTTTTAATACCTTTACTTTTGTTGTTCATGGTTGTTTAACTCTCTTGAAACCTTTTATTGGGGGATATCCTGTAGAAATACACTTTCATGTTCCTGCAGCATATCATGTTGACATGTCTATATTTATTACTCTGTTTGACTTCCCAAATGATTGGTATAATGCATGTAGTTTTTGAATGATGAAATAGATTTAAATATGTGATTAATGAATGGAAATTGCGTGTATGCCCTGTGCCTTTTCTTTCGCATCTTTTACCTTGTGTTTCGCAGGTTGTTGAAGAAAGTTTGATCGAGTCAAGCGCAGCCAATCTTGGCTTTACAGTAAAGTCCATTTCCTGCACGACTTCGACGAAGTTCTGGCGAAGACTCTTTGACCGAAACTGTTGGGAAGGATTTTAAATGACATTTAATCTGGAAAGAGTGGAGTGCTAGATTCTCTCTCGATCGGGTTGAACAGATAAATTCATTTATGAAGTTTGTTCCTCAATTTTAGGATACATTTTACATCCACGTCTTTCTCTGTTAGGGTTAGTTAGTTAGTTGTTTTCCTAATTTAAATAAGTGTTCCTCCTGCGCGGGTGAACAAGTAGTAAGTAGGAAGGAGATAGATAGAGAAGCAGATTATGTAAGAGTTAGAGTTATAATATGAATTAGAGTTTTTGTTAGTTTTCTAAAGCAAAACAATCAATGTAAATAATTTCACGTTATGAATAAAATTTGATGGAGTTTTGAGCACAATCCTCTGTGTAAATTAGTCGATGCTTGCTAAGGGGCCCCACTTAGTAAGTATCTATAGGAGAGTAGTTGTTTATCCTTTGTTAATTCAAGTTAGATTTCATTTTAGAAGTTTCAGCACAAGCTCAGTCTTATACTGTTCTTGCAGCATCGAGAATCCATCCCTGTGTTTGTTCCTGCAACATAAGGCCAGTTTATAGTTTGTCTCTCAATCATAACTATTATGATTTTTGCTTTGATTGAGTTAAGAGAACTTTGCATTACCTTCTGTAGCATAGATAGAATTTCTTTCCAAGTGTTTATTTTCAATAGGTCGTGACTGAAATCGGTTCTTAGTGCACATATAGTGCTGCTCCATTTAAAGTTTACGTTCCCTGGTTTGAAAAGTAAATGAATGACCACGAAGAGGTATTAGTCACCTACTGGAATGTCCAATTCCTAGGATAGGTTTTGCCATGATTTTCATATCCTTTTGTGGGCGCGACCAGTCACTACATATGATCTTCTGATAATGGCACACACATTGAAATGTAGCTCTTCACCACCTTCTCTTCAATTTACACACATGACCAACTTTTATTCATACTGGTCTAATTCTACTTGACATCACATATATAAAATGCATCTAAACATTTGAAATATATATGCATGACATTACATTAATACTCTTCTATGTCAACCAGGGATCCACAAACAACTAGGATGACATAAGGTGTTACATGTTTCATGTAAATTGAATTTAGGTCCACCTTATGTCAACCAGGGATCCAAAAACAGATGACATAAGGTGGACCTAAATTCAATTTACATGAAACGTGTAACATATCAGTCCAAAATCAAATTTCTTGCTGCAAAAAAAATGATGTGTGCACTACCACAAGAACCTTAATCAAGTCCTATCTTAAAACCACACACAACATTTAAAATCCACACTATACTAAACATTAGAATACATACCTTGAGCTTCAACTGGATGGAAAACAAACACAAATAACCTTATGTCACTTCAAAAAATTTGTATGCTAAACATATCCTTTGAAAACTCTAGAATATGATAGAACAAGTGTAGGCACACTCTCCTTTCAAACCACAAAGCCTACAATGTCTCTAGAAGGGAGACTTGAGAAATACTAAACCTAATAAATACAAGGATGAAAATTTTTGGTACAGACTCCCATACCATGATTGTCATAGTGAATAGATACATGCAAGATAGTGTATGCATACAACAATTACTCCAACTTCCAGAAGGTAGTCATGTATCAATAAAACTTGATTGTGATATGATTGATGAGACAACTTCTTTATGATTGACAACTTCTGACACTCAACATACTACCAGAAATATAACATATATTTCATCAACTCTCTGCAACTCAAAATGATAAGTCGAGGGGAATATAATGATAACTCTAGTACTCCTACAATATTTTTCATCTTTGGCATCAACCTTCTACATCAATGGAAATATTTGATATTAAAGACAACCTATGTTCAACAATTATTACCTCAATTCCTTACTAGGGTCTATTGTTGAAGGCCAAAAGAATGGATATTTCTAGAGCTTCAACCATTATTATGAAAGAAAAAGGGGAGATGTGATCCCTTTTTCTGAGGCCTCTTGAATACACAAAAAGATAGAGGGATTTTCATTAAAATTATTGATATCATGGGATTGGAGATGTAGCTAAATACCTAATCTAACCAAATTTGAAAAATTGAATCCTTTCCATACTTTTTATAAAAAATATAGTCTACTTAGTCATAATCTTTACTAATGTCAAGCTTAACAATCATACCCTTTTCCTTTCTAGAGTGAATGGAGTGGAGTGCTTCATGTTTTATGATTATTCCATTGATATGGTGCTCTCTACAAAAAAATCACTTTTCTCTTCCAAATGACGTGTAGAAGGAGTTTCAATCTATTGGCCATTGCTTTGGAAATTATCTTATATACCATTTTATACAAATATATAGGGAAAAACATCAAAATAGAACATCAACTCCTTCTTAGGAATGTGATTAATGATTTTTTTTAGGTTAGGTTAAATATTTTCTTATGTTTCCTTGACTCCTTGATCACCTCCCAAATCTCTTTTTAAAAAATCCAAACATTTATGAAAGAAAAGCAGAGAAGCCATTTGAACTAGAGCCTTTTTTTAAGTGTAATTAAGTGGAAACTATTTTAGTTTTAACTAAAAATAAAAAGAAAGTATTTTCTTCTATTTCTCTAGCACTAATCTTGGAGTTACATTTAACATTTCCCTCTAATACATAGATTTGATTCCTCTATATTATCGAGAAGCTCCTAAAAATGTTAGTAGCTTCAAAGCTAAATCCTTTGGTCATCAAGTGTTCTACCATCATGAGTTGAGATAGATGATATTCTAGTAGTACTCTTCTTATCTTTAGTTGTATTATGAAAAAAATAATTATTTTTGTCCCTATTTTAGCCAACATTCCATTGATTTCTATCTCCAAAATATTTCCCCTCTAGCCAACAATTCTACATGCTAGGCTAACAATTTTTTTCTTTGTGATAGGCTTCATGATCCATCCCTTTAACTATTATCTCCTTTTGCAAAAGCTCTACCTTTTCCTCCATTCTTTTTTTCTCTAAGAATATATCCTTGAAATGGAGTTTATTCCATTTATTACCATTCTATTTTATTGAATTTATCTTTTTAGATAAAAGGAACATCTTTGAACCCCTTTTCCTAAAGATTCTAGGGTAGGTAAGTTCGAGCATTCAAGTTGATGGGGAGTAAGTAGCTAATTGTTACTACACAAAATCTAACCAACCTTTTGGCTATATTATTAAAGCCAATTATTCTAAATTGGTCCAAGTGAAAAATCCATCAACCCCACACTCCTACAAATTTGAGAAATTATTTTGTGATTGTTTTGTTATATGAGTACCACCCTTTTTATCTATATTAGAAAGAATTGCATTAAATTTTGGACTCCAATTATGATTAGGAAATCAGAGAGAGTGAAAAGGATCTTTGAGGGTTGTTCCTAGATCTTCTTTTTAAGTACACAACCAACATGACCATATACATAAATTAAAAAGAAGCATATACTATGAGAAAAAATCATGACATTGCACACCTACCAATCATTATCAACTCCCTACAAAGTGAATTTGGCTAATGTAGGCATTGAGAAAATGTCGTGAACTCCAAAATCCCTTGTTAGATACCTATAATTACTCCTTACTAACACTTGCATTTTTAATAGGGTGCTAATATAGTTTTGATGAAATTAATTTCTTACAAAATAATTATCTCTCTAAATGATGATTGATTAAACATCATTTATTAAGGGCCAAATGGTCCATGAAGTGATCTTCATTGATTTCTAGGAAGCGATGTCTCCTTCCTAGATCTTGGAACCATAGCTAGTAATTTCAATTATCTTTTTGATGCTCCATCTTATATTATTTTGATTTTATTTTATTTTATTCCTTTTCTTTTCTATTCATCATAATTATATTTTCCTATTTATGACTCTATCTAACTCACCAACCTTTCCTCCAAAATGTTAGTATCTTCTTTATTTTTCTCATCTTTCCTACCTCCCCCCATCTAATGTATCCTCATACTCTACTACGAGGATTTCTTGTTCCATAATTAAATTTCTACCAGGGGTAATAGAAAAGTGTTCTAGTTATAATTTTAAGATAGATCCTTCCTTTTTTGTACCATCTTCTAATTGTTCCCTTAATTGTGAATCGTTGCTTATTTATATTATAACTAGAGGTATATCCTTTGTGAGTTTTTGTACCCCTAAGTGAGAGGTGTCTATAGTCACCCTATTCTTTCCTCTAGATTTTTCCTAGCTTGATATTCCCTTTTTACATTTAGCCATCATATTCTTTGATTTATTACATCTTTTATAAACCATTAAAAACCCTTCTATTTCCACCATTTGCATCCATGACCTTAAGGCTAATATTGATTCTCATGTCTCTCGAAGAGGGATTGCAAGGTCCATGTAAATGCACATCTTCATATAGATGCCCACCTCTCCTTCAAACACATTCTCATAAATCTTGATGAAGACCTGTGTATTGAATTTCTAATATTTACAAGGATTCTAGGCTCAAGTATTTTAAAGGAAGATTGTAAAGGCAATTCCACATTGAAGTTGTAGAGATTGCATTTTTCATGGATACAAATTTGGTACCCAATCTCTTAGGTATATTCCAACTTCATCCATCATCCATGGTATAACTTCCATTATTTCCATATTTTTCTCCTTATCCAACAATTGATAAAAAAAAAGCCTCTAGGAAGTGGTCTAAATTTTAGATTATTCTTGCAATTATTTCAGGTCCATGAGTGAAATTTATTTTTGGAGGGCCAATAATTTAACACTTTGACAAAGAAGGCAGACTCTTTAAGATGAAGGATATAGATGCTTATAATTGAATCATCCATTTCTACTCTTAGACAATTGGGTTTTGGATTATTGATCTTTCTCCTAACAAAATTGTGTTTACTTCTAAACTATTCTTTGAAAGGATTGATACTAATTGTTTTTTTTGTCTCCATTGTTTCTTTGTTTAGTTTTGAAAATGATTTTTCCACCAAAAATGAGTTCTTTTGTTGTACATACCCCTTGAGCTTTTGAAAATGCTTTTATCTTTTATGTTCTCTCCATTGTATTATTGTCCGCTATTCTCTAGAATCGGTCTTCTTTTTTTGTAAAAATATTTCCTTTATTTTCCTTTCTCCATTATTATGTTTGCTTTTCTTATGACGATTTTTCTAGTTTGTCAAATCTCATTCTTCTATACAACATATATTCCATCTTTCACTCCCTTTCTCATCCTTGTGCTTTTCTTCTTACCAACCATAATTTTAATGCCCATTTCTTTAGTGGTATTATACCTTTCCTACTGTAGTTTTTATCATTTCCTAAATTGATTCATTATTATTTCTAGTTTAAATTTAGTTTATTTTAATAATAGTGCTGTAATTTATTTAGAATAACTCTATAACTAATACAAAACAAAATTTTAAATTAAATTTAGAAAGAAAATATATTAAAAATAATTGTATGTTTTAATTGTAGAAAACTATTAATTAAAGTATATTTTATAATCTAAAATAAAAATGTTTGGAACTTAACGAAATTTCATTTAAAAAGCAACCAACAAAAAAGATCATTTTAAAAAATGAATTAAATTCCTCAAAAATAGGACAATCTTAATCAAACGAAAAAATTAGTTAAGAAAAAATGAAGTCATTAAAGTTCCTTTTCAAATAAAAAATATTATGTTATGAGTATAACTACAATGATAACAATGAATAAAATGTAATGGTGAGTATGTTAACAAAAATCTAGTAAAAAACTAACATATATTTTTTTAAAAATCTAAGACTATAAATAACTCATAAGTAAATAAAATAAAATAATTCTAATAAATCTAAAGAAAATAATTCTTAATTAATTTCAAAATAAAATAAAATAATTCTTAAACAAATAAAATAACTAAAAGTTTAAAAAATCTATGTAAAAGATGCAAGAAAGAAAAAATCTAATAAAAAATAGACCCTTACATAATTTTTGTAAAGATAAGTATATATGCTTTGTTCAATGAATTGACATAAATGAAGCATACCCCAAAAAATATTTTTAACCCAAATTTAAATAGTTCAAAATGGTAGCTCCATAAGAAGGGCAAAGTCTTCTATTATATTTAGAAAAATAAATATAAACATTAACTCTGATGAGATGTAGACATGAATTGTTTACCCAAGACCATTGACATAGCTTGCAACACCACTTAGACTTAGTTTTAAACATTTTCTTCAACCATATCTCTCCTCTAAAAATCTATTTTCCTCTTTTTGTTTTGATACCAATAAACAAGAACTAATACCAATAAATATTTCCCATAATTCATGTATTGAATTTCAATACCATCGTTAAATAAGAACTAATTATATACCATCTTTGACAATAGAAATGTCTATTCAGCCTCCAAATGCACCTTTAACATTATTTATTAATTAATTGAAAATTACAAAAAAAACTATTATAATTATTCAATTTCTTGCTTGAATTCTTGCCATTACAAATAACATAACATTAATAGTTATCTAAAGTCTCCCTTGATTATCAATCTTTTTAGTGCAATGCAACCAACACCTGACACACCTAGGCTTCCCCTAAATACATAGGCAAAATTCAATTTGACCCAGCTTTCTTCATGTGTTTTCCATTCTCTTTTATCTCTTACATTTCTTCTCGGATTATCCCTATTTCCCATGAACATGGGGTAAAAATAAGTATATTAATTTACTTAAGATTTTTTTTTAGTCTTAAATAATCATTTCTAAATAGATTGTATTTAAGATATTTATACTAATTTACTTTATGTTAATTTATATTTTCTTTTCTTTTGTTTATACATAAGAATATTCTATAATTTGATACATAAAATATATTAAAATATCTAAAATTTCACTTACTATTTTATTTAATATAAAAATATTTAAATGAATAAAGTGTAATTTATTTTTCTAAGTTTTTTAAAATTTAATTTTAAACAAATTATTTACTCCATATTTTATTAAATAATTAATTTAAAATTATTATTGTTAATTTTTTTTGTTTGGTGAAGAGGGATTTTTAATCTGACCCACTACAACATCAACATGCACAACAACCCAACAAAAATAGAAAAATAAATTATTATTATTATTTTATTTACTAAAGTGAATTGTTTTTCATCATTTTATTCATTATAATTAAATAAAAATAATCATAAAATAATTTCATAAAATACTAAATTTTCTTATATAATTCATATATTCTATCTATTTGTATTTTTATAATTTTTAATATATAAAATTATTAATAATTTGGGTTAAAACCTCACATCCATTGTAATTAACCTCTTCAAAATATTAAAAAACCTTAAAAAATAATGCGAACCATAATTAACGGTAGTCTTCAACAGCTTATTGACACAGGAGAATATTAAATTTATTTCACTGTCAATTTTCAACACCGTACATTACTTTAAAACTATATATAAAAAGCTACGGCTTCATATATGGTTGTACCAGATTATCATAACTCAGTTATATGGCAAGAGGAGAAAATATAAGAGAAATTATGTTATTAAAGCTGCTCCTGCCAACATCTGTGAAAAGGTAGATTTCCATGGGGTCTACTTCTACTATAATGGTGGCCAGAATAATAGCTGTCCAAACCTACTGGAATCAAATACATTTAATTTAATTCCATCAAGTAAATAAATATTCTGATAGGGCTATTTGGAAGATTTGTGGTTTATATTAATGAGCATTCAATATAGATGTAAATGTGAAGGGTGATTGGGCTCCTATCTCCAATGCATATGTGGTTCTAGTGGAGAGGGGCCCATAATGGAGTAGGGTCTAATAGTTGGGATAGAAGTAGTCCTCAGTGGTCCCGTAGTGGAGCACTTTAATATCTAATTGCAAAACACTTTATCCATAAAGTATGCAAAGTGACAAATCATGTGATGCCACATCAGCGCACCAATAAAACATGACTTAGTGCACCACTATAGGTCTCACTTTTTTTTTTGGCCTTTTTGGATATTTCAACAAAAAACATGTTGATGTGGCTCTAAAAGGAAATATAGAAGCACATGAGTTGCCAAATAAACTACAAAATTGGGAGTGATTTGAAATTTCCACATAGGATTTTGAGAAATGCGAAGTTAGGGTGCTCCGCTATGAGCCCCTCTCCCTATACAAGTCTCAAAATTGAAAGTTGAAGTTTATATATTTGTAATGGTGAAATTTGTATCTTTAAGAAATCTTTTTTAATTTTGAATTTGTTAGAGAATGTGTTTTAATATATATTGTATCTTCATGTTTAGATGTTCTTTTCTCACCTAAATATTATTGTTCTTTTAATTTATGTTCATCTTGTTAGTATGGGATCAATTATATTCGTGTGAATTTGATCTACAAAATTAAAAAATTTAAATTGATATTTTGGTTAGCTCCCATCCACTTCTTTTTTTCCATGAGCCACTTCGATACACCTTTCACACAATTGTTGCTATGCAATGGTATTTAAAGATCATTTGGACAATAATTTACATCTTAAAATCATCCTAGAACCATTCAACTCCCTAAACCATTCGATAAGAATTTATTAGAGTAACATTTGTATTGGCACGTACTTAAATGAACAAAATTTACTTCAAAACAATCATCTAGGACATTTGTGTGCTTTCTTTCTTCATATTGAACTTTAGTATGATCAGAAAGCTTGTATCTCCATGGATTGACTTGAGAGAACTTGTCCCTAGTGATCCAATAACTTCCTTAAGGAATTTTAAAATATAGCTAGTCTTTGACAACTAGCAAGAAGCAAGGAATCTGGTAAAAAAGAGAATTAAAGTGCACAACTATCTAGTTTAGATCCATAGACCATATAATTGATCGAAACTCATTGAAGTGATTTAGAACCATATATTCAACTTGAAAAATGATACAATTTCGCACAAAATTTGAGAATAAATGATATATTTAGATTACTTGTTTTTTGTACCAAACAATAGATCTCAATGCCATCACTCACCCACATAGGTTCTAGAGCTAACTCCATTGTTCTTTCTCATTTACTTTCCTAGCTTACCATTTCATTATTAAATTATCACCTCTACAATTGTCATTTATATAATCTATGTTGATTTATACTAAGTTATATGCATTTTATTGGATTAGTGTAGATTAAACCAAGGGAAAAACTATTTTCCTTTAAATTTTTGGCAAACCCATTCAATCTTACACCCACTAGGGTTTGACCTTAAGGATTATACCTTCACTATTTTAGGGTTTCAAATCTAGATTAATTTTGATTGCACATCATCAATGTTTATATCTTGCAAGGAATTTTGTCTTATTCATTTATATTTCATTGTTATATCATTTCTACTAGGGTGGGTATTTCTATGTAACCTTGTTTATCTTGCTAGGGTTTCTCTTTTAGATCTAAGATATAATGTTGATATATTTTTAATTTTTAATCTAAAAGTGAATCTTTGTGTCTTATTCCCAATCTTTCTTATTTTTTATGCCACCAGTTGCTCATGATCCTAATCTTCCCTTGAGAAGCAATTCTCATCCAAATAGTACTATGATAACCCAATCTAATGAAACTAAAATATATTCTTATCCTTGTCTTGAAAATATCTTGGATTATAATCAAGACTATGGTCATGATACCCATGTGGTACAACATGAGCTTACTAATGTATTCGTTAGTTTGGCTCATGTAGAAAGTTATTCATGACTAACATACATAATTCATGTAATGCCCCAATATTTCACTAAAGACATTATCAATAAAAAATTGATAGATAATTTTTTCATGTGATGTAAATATGACACATATGCCATATTGAAAACCTATGCATTCAAGATGCAATGAAAAACATAAAAATTCTCAAGATATGTCATGATGATGCACCAAGCATGATGACACAAAAAATATATAATGATGTTGCATGATAAAACCATGATAATCATACAAGAGGATATAGTTGAACCTCTATGAAAGATATTGGACACTAGTCCATGATCTTGTTCTCTCGTGAAAAAAATGAATATAATGAGAGTGAAACTCACTTTATTACACATCCCAATGTGACACAATCGATATCTAAGAAGAAGTGGGAATGCCATTCATTCACTAGGGTTACCTAGACATTTGAGGTAGGTCAATTAGGAGATACAAGCTCTTGACCAATTGAATCATTAACTAGTCATTTGCATGCAAAGCTATATATTTTAAAGCGCATAGGAGTAGATTGATTATAAATTATGATATATATTAATAAAATAAGATGATAGCAGGGAAATTCAAGCCAAGGGGATTAAATTTTACTTAGGAATTATTCCTGCAAAGAATTACAAAGTACCTTCTATCCAATGGGTGCCCCTTTACCATCTAGGGTTTCCCCTTATACCAATTAGGGTCACCCCTTGACTACCCTTTACTAGTCAAGGTCCCCCAAGTCACCTAGTCTTGGTAAAATAGGTGCCTTCAATACAAAGGTTTACAAACTTCACAATGGCCTAAAAATTAATAATTACATCCAAAAAACATTCTCCAAAAGGTCTACAAAATCACTAAACCCTAAGGATTAGTTCTAATCTTACAATGTAAGAATTGATTGCACACAAACCAAGACAAGTGTAGGGATTAGGAAAAACAATCCTATTACAAGTTATATGCTAAAGAGGCATACCCACCTCAATCCTAGTGTTGTTTGAACATAGATTAAAATAAATACGCACTTATCGCTCAAGGATCAAATCAACATATTTAAATTCACCAAAGACAAGGATTCATTTAAACCCAATATGCTACTATTTTCTAGCATACAACCACTTACCTCATGTATAATACATAACATACATGATGAATCTTACTTGTCACAAGAGTTGAATTTAAACATAAACTCATGATTCTAAAACATAATCATAGGATAACATTAATATATCATTATCAAATGAAATCAAACTACCTCTACACATCATAACTAAGATAGGCACATCATAAGATTCCATTTCAACATACTATATATTAAAAAAAATGATAACAAATGAAAGAATACACTATGAAACCTCCATCATAAATGTGGATAATTCATCATGGATTGTAAATTTGATTCATGTATTTAATGAAAATTGAGAAATTGAGTGACACAAGTCCCCATTTACACATTTCACATAAATGTTATAGTGAAAGTCTAACCATATCACAATAAATAATGATGCTATTTGAAAAATACTTGTATCTATCTAGATAGCCCCAATAATGGTCAACACCACCCAACCATATGGAACCCTTAGGAACACCCATTTGAATAGAGATATGACGCTCCCATTAGGTTTAAAATGTGAAAGGGCGACCTAATAGAGGCCATTGGTGAAAACCCACAAGGACACCAAATGTTGATAGCTTAAGTTAACACATTCCTAAATAAGAAGAAAACCAGTTAGATTTATTGAAAGTGAATAAAATATTAGTGTGTTCCTATGGATATTTTGTGGCAACACCAAAGAGGCACAACAATGAAGGAATATGAATAAGCACATCCCTATATGTAAGGATGAACATATATGTACCATATAAAGTTATATAATGGATAAAATATTATATACCATATAAATTCCATAGATACAAGATTATATACCAGATATTCCATACAAGATATTAGAGAAATATAGAGAGATCATTATATTAGAGCAAAAATATGTACTAAGAGATTGATGATGGATGCATGACTATGCATTATATTATATTATAATAAATATATGAACGTTTTTTAGATTTGATATATATTTATTCAAATGGTTCATAAATATATGTTTATTTTACTTTATTTACTTTGTATACCACTAAATTAATCTATAATCCACTACACAAGTTTTAATTTTCTTCCTTATCCATCACACTAGGATAAACTATAACATAAAATAAAAATATATCAAATCTTCAATCTATGATTTCTCGTCAATATTGGTTCCATTGTTTGGAACCTAGTTGTTGGTGGTAAGGAGAGACTTAAACCTAGGGAGATTGTTGTTGTGATAAAAATTTTAAGGATAAGTGCTTATAAATAAGGAAGCAATGGTGATGTTGTGCAATTTCCCAAACTAGGTTCCAACCCTTGAGGGAGGTTAGGCACCTAGGAGTGACCATTGCAATAGGGGGAACATAAAAATATGTAAAAAATTGAGGTAGGCATAATTTGAGACATTGGAGATAAGTAAAATGATTAATGTAATTCCAAATCATAAACACCCATGACCAATAAAGATAACATCATATTTAGATAGCAATTGAGATGATCATTGTCAAATAAAGGAGATTGAAACCAATTCAAGAGAGAGATGAAAGATACTACAAAGGATTTAGAAGGCTAGGGAAGCCTCATTAGAGTGAACTATGATGGATGCTACCAAGAGTTTGGATAATATTTAAATAGAGAACCACTCAATAAAATGACACATCAGAGGAATTAGTTTCTCTAATTAGAAAATATAAATAAGATCTAATGTTGATGGAAGAATAATTGATGAAGTATGAAGAGTTAGTCGAGTTGGATAGGGAATGACATAGAATCAAGAGTGATTAGCTAGTGCCTAGAAGTAGTGGCACTTAGCCATTTAATTTTCTGACTAAATAAATAAATTATTCTCTAGATTTTTATAATATAAAGGTCGCCATTAATGAAGGGTTTGAATGATTAATAACCCCAATTTCTAAATTGAAACCTCTAAATTTTAGTGTGGAGTATTTAAATGATTTGGTGAGTAGGAATGCAAGCCTACAAAAGGAGAAAATTTTAAAAACTTAGAACTTCAACAAAGAAAAAAAAGTGAAGGAAATAAAGATATAAAGGAATTGTTCAACTATATGTGACTTTCAATACACTCCATAGAAGTATTTAAAGAAGATATTATAACTTAACACTCTTTAATGTACTAATTAATGATGATTTACCAAAAGACACATCACTAAGAAGACTTATGAAGAGGTGAACCTTCTAGACCAAGAGTCATCATCCATGCCATTTTAGCAAATAATATTTAATTCAAAGGATATATTTAGTGGACCCTTCCATACAGAGAAAGAGGCAATAAGAAGAGAGTTTGTGTTATTGTGTGAAGAAATTTTGGGAGATTATTTCTTTGATATTGAATCAACTAGAGATAAAGATAAAGTAAGGAAATTAGTAAAACAAAATAATGATATTAAGACTAGAAAAAAATGTTGATAATTTGAGGGAAAATAGACCTACGAAAAATAATAATATAAAGGTGTTGGTGTTTCCAACTAATTGCTCAAATTTCTCTGAGGATTAGCTAGATCCTACACTTAAGAACCCTAGATCAATGGCCAACAAACATGAGATAGATTTTATAATTGTTCTCCTCTGCACTTTAGGCTTTGCAAAACCAAGGTGGTTTCCCATTTACAAAAAATCATTCTCAAATTACAACAATACTTTCAATGATGTCAAAATAGATTAAAAATTTTACACTGACAATTTAAAGGATGAGCTTGATTGGCTAAATCATCTTAAAAACACTCTATATCTTTGTATTTTAGTAGTGTAAAGTGAGAATAAAAAAAAAAGAGAGTAAAAAATAAGTTTTAAATTTAGGTTGATTCTTCCTAGGTTTGAATTCTATGAATTAATTTGACCGGTGCCTTATCTATTACAGAGTCAAGAATGAAGTAATTCCTCTGATAACAAAATAAAAACTAACTCAATGGTTTTTTATAATCTCATTTCATTACAATGAGAATCTGTCAAATAGACAATACTGTTAATCTTCATTAATATCCCTACTACAACCACAACATCTTAAATGATTCAACTAAAAGCAATTTTAATCTATTACATGAATAGAAGCCAACAATTAAACATTTATTATAAAAAATGTACAAAGAGAACCTTGAATGATCTTTGATTATTAAGATTCAAAAGGTATTGTATTACAGTATGGAGACACCAATAGTATGAGATGTTTTATATAAATAACAAGATTGAGTTGTTTGTTGCTATTACAGATAAAATTTACATCATCCTTTTTTTTGAAACTTCACAAGACCTGATTGTATAGGACTAATTATATACAAATATTTGCTCAAAATCTCAAGACTCAAATGCTAGAAAAAGGCTTAAAATTCCCTTTTATAAAATTAAGGGAACAACAAGAAAAAACCTTATTATGAAGCTTATCACACTAAAGACAAAATTTAAGTGGTGACACCTTTATAAAAGATAAAATACATTTATACATGAGGAGGGAGCCACTGCAAAAGTAGTTGGAGATATTTTAGAGCACTTATACTTGTGGATGGATTTTATGTGATAAAAATTGCTTCTTTAAGGTTGATATAACACATCTGACATTCCTTTTATGACATGTTCATATTGCCCTTATGCTGGTTGGGGATGACCAATTGAAAAGCAACTCAAATTTTTGCACCATTCTTCTCTTTATCTTCATCCTGCTTTGATGATATATCACTTCTGAGTGGGATAAATTGGTTCACCCTAACCATATGATTTTTTTATTCATCATTTATTAACACCTGAACCCTGTTAGAGAAGCCTACCATACTATATTCAAGCTTGGAGAGCATATCCATACTATGGTTTATTTTCTCTACATGTCCATCTCACCACCCTTATTTATTTCACCACCCTTGTTTATTTTTAAATATATAGGAGAGATAATATTAGCAAAATATTCTCTCCACTCCTTGCAAGGATTTATTTCTCCTTCATTATTCAATATAGGAGGCATATGAAACTCTTCAAAGCCCTAAAAAATATCTAAATCCTTCCTTATAAGTGATTTATACTTATTATAATGGTGAATGATGTCATCTAAAGAATATGACTTAGAAATAATATCAAACACAAAATTATAATAAAAAATAGTCTTTTTCAATAATTCTCAATAATACAACTCTCGAGGCCCAACTAAATTGAAAACACTTCAACCTAACTCCTACTTGAGCATGGTTGGTGAATGCATCCTTCAAAGTTTGTAAGCGTCTCAAACCTTATCAACCTGACTCAAAATGTTTTAAAACTTGTGTCCCAAAATATTGTCGACCAAGTCTGACACTTTCTTAATTGCTCCCTCAACCATTCTTGCCTCTTCTCTACTCTTCTAGAGCTTCTCTCTCAAATCCTTAACTCCAAGGGCTAAATTATCCTTTCCTTTTCATCCCTTATCTTTAATAGCTAGTTGTAGAGGAGGAAATATTCATGCAATTTCAAATTTGTGGCATTGGCTCTATCTAAGTCTCCTTGCAACTTTTTCACTACTGCTTCAATAAACAAAGTTGTGTTGGAAGTGAGAGAGGTTGCTTGGATGACACTTGTATCCCCTATTCTATTGATTATCAAATTTATAGTGAGCTCACTTGGGTATTATTACTTTGGGTTTATTGGTTTAAGGAAAAATAGACCATATAGCCAAGGTCTCATGCCTTGGGTTGAATCTTGACCCAAAATAGAGAGCATCAACTTGCTCTTATAATTGCAAAATAGGGTAGTTTCCTCACTATCTCTTAATAGTGTCAAATTCAATGGAAAATGAAATATCCCATCCTAGTAAGAGTAGACATCCATAATTCCTTACTAGATCCTCTTTGAAGAGTCATAGACTCCATTTTTGTAGTCACATTAGCCCATAATTCTGCAATTATTTCCTTTTCTTTTCTTTTGTAAGGTTTTTATCTTGCATTTTCTATTGCATCTCTTCTCCATTATTCTTAAGGAAAAAAAAATTAAACTCCCTTGTATTGATGAACTGTTCATCCTACATAAACTCTAAGAAAACCTAAGTCCTTATTTCATCCACTATCTACCCTCCAATTTCAAAATTAATGAGCCATTTATCATCTGAGGGTCTTTCAATTATCACCCTAGCAAGGGATGCATTACCTATACTATATCAATATCATCCAACATTTCATTAGGGCCTATAGGATAATCTACCAAAGGTCCTACAATAGGAGCTATTTGTTGCAAAGGGGTAATTTTTTGTGGACTTTGTGGTATACCCTCTTGAGAAGTAGAAGGGCCAAGAACAGTTGTTGATCGAACATGCACATTGGTTAGAAAATTGTTAGTATTATCCAACATTATCATAGTCCTTATTATTGGGTATTCAATCTCAAAATATGAGCCTTTGAAAGAGGGGTCAACTTGATTCCTTTTATTTAAAATTTGAATTTTGACCCATAGTGCTCTTCTCTGTGTGGTCTCTTTCTCTGTGGACCAATTCCTAATCAAATCTTCAACATTTTGAGGCTTATGCAAGAATTCTTCCAACTTGAATATTTTTCTGTAATCATGGATGAAATGCTTTGGATCACATCTCTTGATCTTGCCTACTCTAATCCTATATGGGATAAACTTGTTCAAAAACTCCAATCCCTCTCTTGATGTGCATTAAAAGTATGAAGACACAATTTTAGAGGGGAGGATGACATGTTTTTTGTAGTTTCTGAAATGAGTCTCATTAGACTCATTAAATTGCCATATGTGCTCTAGACATGCAAATTTTTTTGGCATAGACCTAGGAAGCACATGTAGAGAAATTGAGGATCTATAAACCCTAAACGTTATAGAATTAAAATAAAAGAACTAGTCCCCCCAGTTGTGTTTGATCTTTGCCTCTTAGATAAGGTCCTTCGGCCTCAAAAATCTTCTCACCTCCTTTGAAAATCTCCAATCCATAGGTTACATGTCAAGTACTTTGTATAGGTGCTACACTTCCCTAGCACCTATGTCTAATTTATAATTGTATATTGCATAAGCACCACACTAGTACCTATGCATGCATTTTGATTTTACTTTGTATAGGTGCCACACTTCCTTAATTCTTGTGCATGATTTCCAATCTTCCTTTGCATATTCCCCACTTCTCTAGCAATTATGCATGATCTCTTGAAATCTCTACATCTTGCACATGCACCATTCTTATGTACTACTTGCGACTACTTGTAAATTCTCCTTGCATAGGTGTTGCAGTTTCCTAGCACCTATACCTACCTTAGAAATTATCCTTACATAGGTTACACACTTTCCTAGCACTTATGAATACATGTGTGGTTGAAATTATGAATCACCCCTAGAATTATATATTTCCCTTGCCCTTGGTGCCTTCTCATAAATTCCCATGGTTTATGACTACCTTGAAACATCAATGCATCATCTCTAACATGTAATCCCTACCATGCACATAGTCCTTGGATATCACATCCTCAAATCTCACTCACTAACCCATCATACCTCCCATCTTCTCCATTTATTTTATGGAAAGCCACCTCCTATTATACTCTTTATACTCACACTTCTTGTAAGTGTCCATCACCACACTACTCCTCCTATCCCATAACTAAGCAATCTCTCCATCATCTAGTCCTTGTCTCTAGCCTTCATTCTCCCATGCCACTGGTTCCAAGAAAATGACTACCCTAAATATAATCGACTCCAATCTACCTATCCAAAATCCCCCACATTCTATATCTTCCTAAATTACTCTATACAAATGCACACAAATCCTAATCCATGTAATCCCATAAATCCATCTAGTGCAATATCTAAAGTATCCCTTATTTTTTTCTTAACCTTGCTACTAACCTTGACCCACTTTACTCAAATTATTATCATTGATATTTATTGTTCACAATCCTCACATTATTCTCATCATAAATAATAGTATTATTATCATCATCAATCAATCAAATAGTATTTTTCTTGATTAAGGGAAACATCATGTTTGTCTTTGTAGTTTTTTGTGTATACTTTCTTGTTTGATTATGTGTATTATCATTTTTAATATATTTCTAAAATAATATTTCCATAACACCATCATGGTATTTCATATCATGATGCCCTACAATATATGATTGCAATATTTTTTTTTCTATTGGGTCAATACATTACACACTTGGCACACCATCACCCTGGTCCTTATACCTTAGTGCATAATCCCAAGTGCACTAGCAAATAAAGGTTATACAATCCATAATAGTATGGCTATCATCCCCCAATCTATCCACCTCCCCAATTTCTCTCGTTTCTTAACCCATCTTATTATACCAATTTATCCTTTTATCATTTCCTCTATCTCTACCTCCTATTGTCCAATCCTTTCATCCATTTTGAGAGAACACCCATACTCTTCAAACTCACTTATCCTCTCAAGGGGTCATACCTACCTCCCTTCTTGTTATCACTCCTATCCTTCCAATGACTATGGCATCTTACCACTAGTTGCATCTCCTCCCAATTCACTATGTTTTATTCTTTTGAAATAGCACTTCTTCTATTCACAAGGCCATCTCAAAAAGGTGAAAACTGTAGATACCTAATTTAGTTGGTACCCTATCCAACCCGATTCTACCTATAGAGACCTAAAGTTGACCATACCTAACCACACTTGACTTTACCCTATCATAGCCATTAATTAAATAAACATTAATTAATTAATTAATTAATTAATCATTCACCTTTATCCCCCATTTTAGTTAAATAAATATTTATTATTTATTTAATCAATATATCATTCACCTTTATCCCCCACTTCAATCAAATAAATATTTATTTTTTATTTGCTTAATTTATCCATCCACATCATCCTTCTCCAATAATTAATTAAATAATTATATTAATATTTAATTAATTATTGAAAGTCACATGACTAAGACCTTGCCAAGATTTATTGAACCTAGACACTTACCATAAAATTCAAACTAGCTTTGTATCTTAGCCATCCATTTCATACTACATGTCATAATCTCAACCATTCATATAAGGATATGCCCAAATGCGCATCCTAAACCTAGCCCTTATCCCTCATGTGACACTTGTCACATGATTAGAACTTTGGCCCTTGATTTCTCTCTTGGAAATTCTCTAAATTAGAGGCCCATCATCCCATTTGAGTAATATTCTATTTTCATACCCTTATGCAGTCCAAATTTCTATTGATTCCATCATCATCATAGCCTTATGCTAATTTTTTCTATCTAATCCATGTTCATCATATCCTTAAGCTATCTATTTGATCTCTCATTACACTATCATGCTACTAGTTTTATAAGTAAACACATTCCATACATCATAGGAAAAAATAAAGAGTGTTGGGTGCAACTCTTCTTCTAGCTCAATTAGAGGAGAAAATAGAGAACAAGGTAAAAGGTTCCATTTGCAAGCTTTCAATCTTTATGTTATTTCTCTTGTTCATTTTTCTTGACTTCACTACCCCTTCTAGTATTAATTACATAAGACTAGTTATTTAATTAATCTTCCCAATCATCTTCTAATAATTAATTAGATAAATCCAAACTCTTTAATTAATTAATTTATCCTTTATCTCCCCTTTCCTCTATAGTTCACCCTTAATTAAATAAATTCACAACTATTTAATTAATTAAGTTCATCCTTAATATGTTTTTCTAAAGATTAAATAAATATATATTATTCATTTAATTCATCAATTTCCACCTTAAATTATTAGTTTATTAAAATTAAGTAGCTAATTATTTCTTTGCACATTCTTAAGTATGATTAATCTAATTAATCACTTGTCACATCCTCCAACAAATAATTGACCATTCATTTATCTTAGAAACTCCTCACCATCCATTCTAGGCATGTGACTCTCACACATGTATGAGATCCCTCACTTGCCAAATCCCACATCCCTATTAAATCCTCACACATGTGTGAGATGACACTTTTTATATCACTCTTCCCCATGGTCCTTCTCATACATGTATGATAAGGTTCAATGTCCACCATTTGATCAAAATAAAGTAATCCTAGCCCTCTAAATCATCTCATTTATTCCCCTCTCCAAGTGCACCAATCACATGGTGTCACTTGGAGGCTTCTCCTTCCTCCAATTCTCTTAACCAATCTCAATAGTTAATTTTCAAATCAAATTCCACCTCTAGATCATCCATCTTGGAAATATATAAATTAAACTATTGTTAAGCCAAAATAATCAAGTTTCTCCAACTCAAAGTCACACTACTAGTTTGAAGAGTAAATATATGCTTCCTTCATAGATCTTGAGCACAACCACACACACTTTTTTTTTTTTTTTGTGTGTGTGTAATAAGAGGTTGTGGGTGAGAGATCATTTATTTTTCTTTTATCATTGTTGTATCTTATTAACATAATTAGAATTGTTCAATAGGGTTTAAGATTGTTATTTGAATCCTTGTTTTATCTTCTACATTTTTATTTCCACAATAAAATATAACATTTTTGAAGCATTATGTAATAAATAATTTAATCTTGTGTTTATTATTATTATATAACACAACACATTTTAGACATTATCTAATGCATTTATTTCTCATTTTTATACAACACAACCTATTCCAAGCATTATGTATTGTATAGTCAAACAATCCACTCCTATCCTTAATGTCCCAGTCATTCTTATCATACATTCTAGGGCCACCAACTTACACAATTAACTCTTATAAGGAATGAAAGTGCATTTGAACAAATGGCCAACATTCTAAGGAAAGAACACATTAATTCTATGGAAAAAACTCATATTTCCACAATATTGTTTTATTTCAAAGGTTTTAAATTTCAAAAATAATAATGTGAGATTTTTTCCCCCAAATATCCATACTCTTCTACTGATAGATCCTTCAATTTTTCATTAAATTAAAATAAATAAATAAAGTCTTAAGATTCTAACCATACCTTCTTGTCCTCAATTCACCCAACAATGTGAATATAAAATCATATGGATTTTTTAGGCAAAAATATAAGGTTTTGGATATAAGAATTATTTTTTTCAAAATTTAAAATAGACTATAACTAAAAATTCTATTTATTTTTAATCAAGATGAGTTCTAATCCACAACCCAAAAAAAGGAATAATCAAATGTACCAATAAAATAACACTAGTTCATGCATCAAAATTTTTAAGATATTTTATTTAAATTTCTATTCATTTTTAAAATAAACTAACAATAAAAAACCTCAAGTGATGACAAACAACATAGTTGCATGTTTCTCAAATCCACAAGAAAACCAACATTCTCTATGACCAATCCAAGCTCTTTGCAATCAACCTTTCTTCTCTAATGGATGCTAGCATTTTAGAACTCCTTTTCTTTTGTGCTCTCTCTAAGTTTCTTTCCAAGAAAGATGCATATTATGGTAATAACATAACACTTGTGAAATAGAAGGAAACTTGGAAACAAAATTAAAAAACCATCTTTTCCATTTCATATTTCAAACCCAAAATAGATATTTCCAAATAGCTATATTAGAGTTGAGAAATATAATATTTCTCAAATAAATTTAAAATTTCTAATATAATTATTTTGACATTTTCAAATAAATAATTCATGAAGCATATCTTGGTTCAAAAATCCTAATTAATTCCTTTTTGTACATATCAAGTAAAATACATAAATGAAGCTAATTAAGATCACCAAAAAGAATGCATATCTAGGTCTATCACATAAGGGGATCTAGAATAATGACAAATTCATATATTTTTTTTTAGGTTTCAACATTGCATGGTGTATTATTCTATACGAATCAAGATGGGTTTATAATGTCAAACACACCATGTGTATCATCTTTGGAATTAACCACCATTGAGATTTTACTTTGACTTTTCTAGAAAGTCAAGTCTTGAAAATATTACACATACTTGTCTAATATGTAACAATAGCCAAAGCATAGTAAAATTCACCAATTTACATATTAAATTCATATTTTAATCATAAAATTATATTAGACATTCATCATAATGATACAACTATATGCAATTTAATCATTTATTAAAATAATAGATAAAAAATCACAAATTTAACCTAACTTACATATCATTTAAATGAAAATAGTGAAGCTAAAAAAAAATGCAAAATTAATCGTAAATATAATAACATATATATACTAATATATCCAAATATAAATATCAAATATCTAAGTAGCACTCAAAATATCATTGAATATTATATAAATATCCAATACAAAAATTACATTGCACGATGAAGGTGCAAAAGTCTATTGGCATTATAACTTTCACTTTTACTTATTTATTTTTAAACAAAAAGTGTCATATAGTGGTATTTATCTTGTAATTTATTTTATTTATGAAATAGTTTTGTTTTTGTTTGGATGGAAATATTAGATTTTACATGTGAATTTAAATTACAAATACAATCTTTGCTAAACATAAGATACATACCAAGTTGTTGACTCTTGTGTCTTCATTTCTTTTAGAGTCCTCTTTCTCGACTACTTTTTATTCTATTTGTAATCTTTTTTTTCAGCTTAGTTCAATAGAAAAATAAATCATATCCATAGACTACAATACAATTTGTATAATTACAATCAAAATAGAATTTATATCAGTATTTTGAAATTTACTATAAAAAATGTTATTTAGTGCTAAAATATTAGAAACAAAAATTTCACCTATAAATCTCTCCACCTCATAATAAAAAATATTCCAATATTTAAAACATATATAAAGAATATAATTGAATTTAACAAACATTAAGAAGTAGTCACTAAATTAAAAAATCATTAAAAATCAATTATATTATACATATATATATGTTGGCCCCAAATTGTTGTAGCACCAAAGGTCGATCTAATGCCCAATACAACCGCTAGAATTAACGGATCGAGAGGCGGTTAGTCCATGTCACGAATATCAAGAGGAGCACTCACTATTTGCCAACTCTATATATATATATATATATATATAATTTTTATTATTAATTTTTTTTAAAAAAAATTGATAATCACAAAAATTTAATTAAAATTTTCATTATTTCTATATAAATTAGAAGTTGACTCCCCTAAATACGACCTTCATTGTTTTATCCGTCAACATCTCAACTTACTAAATTTTGAAGAACACCTAATATCAACCTACCACTTTTTGGTAAAATCCAACTAAAATGAAAAAACTTAAATATGTATTAAACACAACACGTTACTCTAAAAATATTTTGTAATGGAAACCCAGTTTGACCTTAGAAAACCAGAACACCAGAATTTGGTGGAATAATATAAATACCTATGTCATTTCTGTCTTAAGTTTTAACATTTAAAGCGGACAACACTTAGATTGTTATTATTTTAGATAAATACACAAGATGACGAACTTTATTGTTCTAACTGGTGGCCCTTTAAATAAACACACAAAGAGACCCACCACCATGTGACCAAGGTTATTTGTAGAGAACAATTTCTACTAGATACAAAAATAATTTGATTTTGTAATAATTAAAATATGTTGAATTATTGAAGAATAATAAGTGTGAGTTGGGTATGGTTTTAGTTGTTTAATGTTAAAATATATTTGTTATATTTAGAAAATATATTTAAGATTTTTTTGGAATATATATGTTGATACAAATTATCTTATTATTACTTAAACTTGTAAGAATTGTATTTAAATATTATGATGGAATATTGTTCTAGATTGATTGATATTAGATGTTTTAATTAAAAATTTGAATTGGTCTAATGATAAGTCAATATAAGGTATCTTTAAAATTGTTCTTTTTGAATTATTTTATAATTGTGACAAGATTCATAAGGATTGTCAAATTTAATTCATTGGATTGATTGGGATTTATATACACTTTTTTTTTTTTGATTGTTAGTAGGATGCTATATATTTTAACATTATATTTAATATATGTGGTATATGATTGCATGTAGAAAATATACTATATGGAAGTCATTTTTCAATTAAATGATAAAGATATTATATGGAATAACATTTTCAATGTGTGTGTTACTAGTATAGAGAAGAAAGAGGTTTTTAGTGATGAAGGATAGAGGTTATTATGAGAGCATTCTCATGTGCCATTGGAAATATAGGTTTACTTTAGGTCACACGGATTAATATAATATATATTTTTGGATGTCAAAAAGTGCAATGTCAATTGAAGTGCAACTAGAAAAGTGCATTGAAGGTGAGCATATATAAATCAACTTTATACCATCTAGTGTGTATAAATGGAAGGCCACATTCCTAAAGTATTCTTTTACTAGGGAGGAGCCCAATTTTATTTTTCTAAATGTTTAGCCTTCATCATATTTCTTATCATTCCAAGTTTTAATTATTTATAATGAATCACCCACGATAATAGAGTGATCTTATAATTTTATAGATATTATTGATCTTGCAATCAAGTCCTCATGAACCTATACCACCCCAAGTTTGTTATCATCTAATTCTTAATCTTGACAAGAAAAGTGGCCCTATGCTCACCATAGTCTAAGATAAATTGAAGAGAAATATAGTCTAGGGAGCTTTACATTGGTTTAAAAATCATATACTAAGGAATAATGGGTCGAATCTATATGAATGAAGATGATAGTTCTATATGTCCCTATAGTAGGATAAAGTTAGAGGTGATATTTTTCTTATTTAATACATTTGAATAATAAAAATTTAATCTCAGTTTATTTTTCTTATTTTTCTATCGATCTATGAGTAGTAGAGAGATAAATTATGTTAAGAAATGTGATTTTTTACATAAGTCTCCCAAATTAAGTTTCTTGAAAGATGATCAATATTTTGATATAATGAATAAAGGAATTTTAAGGTTTCTAATTATTTGGTTCATGAAAAATCGGATATGACATACTATGTGCTGATTTTCAACAAAATAACCTCAACTTAATTGGTAAAATATTCACCAATAGTGATAATATGCTTATGAAAATTGATGAAAATAGGTGCAATCTTACTGATAAGATCAAATCTTTAAGTAGAGAATGGGAAGGAAGTGAATATGGATTAAATATATTGAGATGAAACATGAATAATCTATGTCAAAATTTGATATTTAGAATTTTGTCTCATAAGCATTATGATATTATGTGGAGGGGTGGGCTGAAAATATCTAGAATGGATAATATTTTTATTAAATTACACAACCATTGAAATAATATTAATAATCCTACTATTCATGAATTTTTTAATAAATTTAAAGCTCCTCCTTATTAATACATATTTGTAAGGGGCCACCAAAACTAAGTATGAAGTAATTGGTTTCAAGGATGAAATTAGATTATAAGAGATAATAATGTTCAATAACACACTTAAAATATAAAAAAACTAAGGGGGTTGAGAAATAGAGGAATTATCAATGATAAATACATGATAATTATGAAAAATGGCATCTACAACCTTAAAGTCATTGATAGGAGAGTCCATTAAACTAGCCAATAATTATGTTGACTTTAATGGAATTTGGTTTTTATGGGTTAAGTCAAAATTACCAAATAAGTTTCATGAAATTCCCAAATATCCTAGAGAAAAGTGGTGTTATATTTTATTAATAAAAATATTTTACTAGGGAGGAGCCCAATTTTAATTTTCCAATTTTCTAGCCTTCATCATATTTTTATCAATCCAAGTTTTAATTATTTATAATGAATCACTCACCTCAATATGGTGATCTTATAATTTTATAGATATTATTGATCTTGCAATCAAGTCCTCATGAACCTATACCACCCCAAGTTTTTGTATCATCTAATTCTTAATGTTGAAAAGAAAAGTGACCCTATGCTCACCATAGTCTAAGAGAAATTAAAGAGAAACATAAAGTACTCTTGGGAGCTTTACATAAAAATTAGATTCTAAGGAATAATGGGTTGAATCAATATGAATGAAGATGATAGTTCTATGTTATAGTAGGATAAAGTTAGAGGTAATATTTTTTCTTATTTAATATTGTGAACCAATATCCTATAGTTGCAAGAACACAACAAATGAACACATTAATAAGATCAAATGCAAGTTAGAATAGATATTCCTCAAGAAATCCATTTGAATGTGAGAAAAAAGGAATGAAATGAAGAACACAACACACTTAAAACAAAGATATCAAATCCTATTCTAAAACAAGGCAAACTCTTAATCTCTTGAGGGAGTTGGTGTCAATTTGATGTGAAAATTGGCCCTTTCCCAACTCCAATGATGTGATGATGAATACCACTTGATGAAGACCTCCAATGTGCTCCAAGATAAAAATCTGCATAACCTAGCTAAGATTGGATGAAATTAGATAAAAATTGCTATGAATTTGAGTATAGTAAGTTTACTCAAGTTGTGGATGAAAAAATGAGGAATGGAGCCTCTTATTTATAAAATATCAAGTTGAAGAGATGTCCAAAATGGAGCAATGTGGGACTAAGAATCAACAAATGGCAAGGTGCCACTTGCCAACATGTGAATGGATGGAGGATGTGCAAGTTTTGAAGAATGTGTCAATAAATGCATATATTTAAAATTTGAAATTGTTGAAATGACATGCAAGAGGGAAATAACATGCATTGAATGCCACTTGACTCAAGGAAAAAGGAATTTTTAGGTGGAGTAAATGCCTTGTTGGAAGGACAAAGTCCACTTGGATTTTGAATTCAAAATTGAGGAATATTCCTTTATTATGCCTTTTGAGAGAAAATAGAGTTTTAATAAATGAATTAAATCTATTTTCATGTGCAAGTTGCAAAAGCTAGAGGATGGGACATGAGAAGAGATTAAATTAATCAAGGTTAATTAATTTAATGAGAGGTCAAAATGATGTGACATATTGATTTAGATTTATGGATTGATTTAAATCAAATATGAGAAGAATATGATTTCAAGATTAATTAAATAAAGATTTTTGTTTTATTTAACCAAGGAGATGAAGTTAGATTAAACTAAATAAGGCTTTAATTTATTTAATTTAGTGGATGGACTTTAAAGATTTAATCAAATAAAATTGATTATTTAATTAAATAGGGATAATTAGATCACACTGATTGATTTAATTAGCAAGAAAGGATCACTTAATTAGATAAATGATTTATTTAATTGAGAGAAGAACATTGATGAATTTAATCAAATAAAGGTATTCAATTAAATGGTTAGACCAAGGGATGATTTAGGATGAAACAATGTTAGTGGTCAGGATTAGATGTGCAATGTCAATCAGTACATTTTCTATGTCTACAAATATATGTGAATATTAATACAATTTTAATGTCCTTTTATTTAAATATTTGTTCATGTCTATTGACCTATGAGTAGTAGAGAGATAAATTATGTTAAGACATGTGATTTTTTGCATAAGTCTCCCAGATTAAGTTTCTTGAAAGATGATCAATATTTGGATATAATGAATAAAGGAATTTCAAGGTTGCTAATTATTTGGTTCATAAAAAAATCAAATATGACATACTAATGTTATAGCCATTGGAAAATGCTTATGAAATTTGATGAAAACAGGTGCAATCTTACTGATAAAATCAAATCTTCAAGTAGAGAATGGGAAGGAAGTGACTATGGGTTGAATATATTGAGATAAAACATGAATAATCTATGTCAAAATTTGATAATTAGAATTTTGTCTCTTAAGCATTATGATATTATGTGGAAGGATGGGCTGAAAATATCTAGAATGGATAATATTTTTATTAAATTACACAACCACTGAAATAATATTTATAATCCTACTATTCATGATTTTTTTAATAAATTTATAACTCTTCCTCATTAATACATATTTATAAGGGGCCACCAAAATTAAGTATGAAGTAATTACCAATGTCAAGGATGAAATTAGATTCTAAGAGATAAGAATACTCAATAACATACTTAAAATATAAAAGATACCAACGGGATTGAGAAATAGGGGAATCATCAATGAGAAATACATGATAATCATGAAAAATAGCATCTGCAGCCTTAAAGTAAATAGGAGAGTTCATTAAACTAGCCAACAATTATGTTGAATTTAATGGATTTTGGTTGTTATGGGTTAAGTCAAAGTTACCAAATAAGTTTGATGAAATTCCCAAATATCTTAGAGAAAATTGATTTTAGATTTTATTGGTAAAAATATGATCATTTTAGTGTTTTTTCATTATATGACTTATTTAAATTTTACCATTTAAAAAAAAATGATATTTTAAATGCTACAATTCTTGTTCTTATAGAATCTTCAAATTGTGAGCATACACATCTCAAATAATTCATCAAAGTTCAATTTGTGTCATTTCTATTAAAATTTGGCCATTTAATGCCCCCTTCGACCCCCATCTTTGTGAATATAGCCTAAAATAAAAAGTGAATTAGTAGAAATTTGGTTTAAATTGATGTTGATTATTTTGTATGGAAAAATGCTTACAAACCCCTTAGCAATTAAACTAAAAATAAGAATAAATACTAAGCATGCAAGTATTTCCATTTTAACTCTATGAGGAGAAATTTATACTGATCAATATATATAAATTTTAACAACATAATGACATGAAAAATAACACTTAGAAAGGAAGAATGATCGAGAATGAATAGATGCAAAGATAAGAAGAGAAAGACATAGATATAATCTAGGAAAAACTTTTTAGGAAAAATATAGCCTACTAAGTAGTGAAACCATTGTATTCCTAACAACAAGATAGTTATAATATATAGGTTTCATTCCTTCACGGAGTTCAACATCTACAACCTAGAGGAAAATGATATGATAACCTTGTAATACATAATTCATAATGCCTCCATATCAATCCCTCAATATATAGGCATAAATTTGTTGGGATTAGGGTGTCTCAACCTTTGCAAGTCCTAGAATTTATTATTTTTCATTATTCATTTTATGCTAATTTTTATGCCTACTATGTTGTATCAATTTGTGGGACCTACAGGGTGAGGTGGCATTGTGCATAGAGGTGATGTGTATGACATGGAAGAAAAATTTGTGGAACTAGGCATCCCACTTGGTGGACCCTTTCATGTAGCTAATTTAGTGGAATTCTTCATGTTATAAGAGTTCATATGACAAATTATGATGAGATCTTATGAGAGGGTTGATTATGTCTGATTTATGATTGGTTGCACCAATGAAGAATTAACTATGATAGGTAGGCCCCATGCAATGGTGGTGCATATGCATGCAAGGTGTTTACATGCATGCAATAGCATTGAATGTGTAAGGGGTCCTATGCATGGGGAGATAGGCATTAGAAATGGAATATTCTAATCAAGTGGGTTGTTCTTATGACATTGCACTACATGCAAGGTTGTTGCATGCATTCAAGTGTTGTGTGTGCCAAGGAAACTCAATATATGCATGCATGCAATGGATTTTTTCCATGTGGTAATCCTCATTATCCATATTCTCTCATGGATTTTTATTTATTTGGTACTTTTCTATTTTACATTAGAGTGTAGGTTTGAAGATTTCAGGATTACTGTTATGTTGTGAAAATAACTCTAAAAATATTATTATAGTTGCAGAATCTTGCATGAGATTAGATATATGGTTGTATTGTAACCTCTTTCGAATTACTGATAATACAAAGACTTGTGCTTTGGAGTGTATGGTTTTTCTCCCAAAAGGGTTTTCCCCATGTATATAATATGTTGTGGCTATATTACTATTTTGTATCATTTATTTAAGTTAAATGAATGTGCATTTAAATTTATAAATTTGATAAGGGTTTTTAATTTCTTTTACACTATCTTCCCCACTTAGATTGGAGTACGAAGTTTATTTCACTTACTTGTCTTCCTTTTAGTTGGTATCAAAGCCTAACTAATTTTGATCATGTTGTTGGGTTGAGGGTTTTTTGAACTAATCTTTGTTTGAGTGGGAGCTTTTGTAGAAGTATTTTCTTGACCTTCTTGCAATAAAAATATGGCAAGCACATTTGGAAGGATTTAGATGGAGAAATTTGATGGAAATAATTTTGAGTTGTGCAAGCTCAAAATGGAAGATATTCTCATAGACAAAGATCTTTGGGATACAATATCCAGTGTAAAACCTACTAGCATGACTCAAGAAAATTGAAATATGATGGGTCAAAAAATCAAAGGTTTGATAGACTCTGTGTTATTTAATGTCCATAAAGAGAAGACTAAAATGGTCCATTGAAATAATGTCTTAGAGAGATTTATTAGGCTAAATCCCAAGTAAACAATTTTTTAATGAGAAATGAGTTGTATTATGTGAGGATAGAAGAAGGAGGATATGTGGTTGATCAATTGAATGCATTTAACATGTTTGTTGCCTACTTGGGTTCTATTAGTGTGAAGATGGAGGATGAGGATAGTTAAATGCCACTTCTATGTTCTTTGATAGACTCATATGATCACCTTGTCATGGCCATTAGGAGTACCACTACCACCTTCAATATGAATGAAATGGTTGTATTATTTTGTATACATAAGCGATAGTAATTATATTAATAAAAAGGATCACTTTATACTATAAGGTGCCTTTCTTGTGCCACTTTGAACCAAATACCCAACCCAAAAAATAAAAAAATTGGGGGGATGTGGCCATGTAGGGTCACTTTCCCTCATTTCATTCCATACTCTAAAAAAAATTGTCTCGCAAGGTCAATAACCCTAATTTCATGCCAAACTCAATACTAAATTTTTTCCTTGCATGACTTGAATTACTACAAAAATCCCAAAAAATGATTTCAATTATATACTACTACTATATTATTACCAGTGAAAAATATAGAAAATTACCCAGTTCTCCTCACCTCATCTATTTAATATTACTTGGAAATTTTTGAAAAAATTCCAATCCAATCTCAATTCTACACCAATTTGAGCCACAAGAGCTTCTTAAGGAATCTATAGCCTCACTCTTCCCTTATCTTGTGTCTCACTAGTGCTCCAGAGATATCCAAAAAATAGGGGTGCCATATTACTACCTCATCTAGAATGAAAATCCTTTGAATGTCCTTCAACCAAGGGATTCCAACTTGGAAAAGCCACTATAATTACATCCTCTACTTCCCCCAGAAACTCCTGCTTAATTAATAATCTCACCATTGCAAGAACCACACCTTTGGAAGCATTCAAGTCCAAGATAACTGTAATGAATTTTTAAGATATGTCAATATTTACTCTATATCACTCCTCTTCCCACATGAATTCTCACTGTAAGATCATCTTAATGGCTTCCAAGACAAAATGCCCCTCCACCATGAAGACCAACCTTAGCTTGAGGTTTGTTATCACCCCAAGGAATGTCATTTGTCTTCTAGAGCTCATCAACCTGATTGGTGTATCCATAGATGTTTTCTAGAAGAAATATCTTTACCAACATTTTTTTAAATAAATCTCAATCACTCAACCTTTGATATACATCTTTTCTCGAGTTTTATTAATACTTCTTAATGGAATTAAATTTATATCACCTCTTCATACCCTTTCTTACCCATTGCTTACTAATGAAAATGACACCATTCTTGAGACTTTACTACTAGCTATTGTAGGGTCTGAAGTCAACTATATTGTCTCAAGTTTTACTTTAGCTATGAGGGATCACTTAGGTGTCAATCCTAATATTTTTTAAATAATGTTGTCTACTCCAGCATGGAAGCTATATTGTCAGCTTCCTTGTTTTCTTCTCTATATATGTCTTATTATGTAACTATTAAACTTGTGAATCACTTCTACTACCATATCTTGAAAGTCTTGTAGCTTCTAATTTTGGACTTTCTTTGTTCTAATTACATTCACAATTAACATGGAATCCCCTTCTATTTCAACATTTTTAATCTTGATATCCTGGAAAAGTTGCAGGCTACATAAGCAGGCTTAGAATGCCACCTTATCATTTGTTCCCTTTGGAAGAGGCTTTGAGATCTTACCCACCATTTTCCCTCCCAATTCCTTAAGATGCATCTTGCACAAAAATTTCCTAGATTATCTCTAGATGCTTCATTGAAGTTTAGTTTATACCACCCATAAATAGGGGGGTCAATGTGGTACCATCCCTCATGGATTGAGCTTTCTACCCACCCATATTGACTATTGGTGGTATTCGGATTCCAAACCAAGCCATCCTCATTCTAGAGTCCCAAATTGAGAAGGAAGAATGTTGCTGATTTTGTCCCACCAACCTGCTATTCACCACTTCAGTTGTGGAAAATTTTAATTTATTTAGGAAGGAGGGAAGAATCATCTCCTCTTGAAATAATCTCCTATTCCTTTCCTTCCATAATTCCCACAATAGGATTGATGGGTTGATTAACCACAAGCTTGAGAAAAGTGTGCTCTTTTTTAGTCTTGTACATGCTTTGAACAAACTAAGGATGTTGTTGTGTAGACTACTTAACCAACCGAGTTTGGCACAAATCCATCTCCAACATTCCTGGGAGAAGGAGCATCCTAATAGTATATGATTCACATTTTATTCATTATTTTTACAAAAGACACATCTATATGGGCCTTGGTAACCCATTTTGACAAACTTATCTGCAGTCAATATCTTGTTCTGCAAGGCTTCCCGTGTGAATGTTCTAGCTTTCGATATGTAAAGATTGTGCCAACGTAGATGTAGAGGTAGTGAGGTTACCATTTCATCCTTCTCTAGAGCTCTATATCCTTCTTTTGTGTTATACTATCTAGACTTTGAGCTAGTCCATATAATTTTGACTTTACCTTCCCTTATTATTACTGCCCTATTTACTAGTGTGGCTTGCAATCACTTGACTTCGTTAGGTAGCATGCCCAATGATACCAACTCTTTCCATTTACAAATTTGGCCACCATCCTTTTTACTTGCATACAATCTCTAAAATGTGGCCCCCAAGCTTGTAATAAGCTTCTACACATTTGTTCCACCGACAAAATACTATCCAAACTTGGGAAGCCCCCCAAGAGTCTTCCCAAAAGAGGGCAGTTTTCCTGTCACGCATGTCCCATGAAAAATAATATGTGACTAGAGAATGGAATTACTTCATGAAGTTCCAAGCTATCGATCCTTAAGGAAAATTCCTTGAGGTCAAAATACTCATTTCAATATTGTTATTCAAATATTTATTCTTAAGGATTTTGACCCATTTTGAGTTTATATCTATATGCATCTTCCAAATTATTTTAGCACCTAATTCTTTGTTTTTTTTTTAGGATACCTCTTAGACCCACCCCTCGTCCACTTTTTCCTTACAAATCTCATCCCATGCTATGAGGGAAATCTTATTTTGATCTGATATCCCCTGCCAAAAGATTTTCCTCTTGGTTTAATTTAGTTTTTAATACACACTTGTTAGGATAGAGAGGCAGGACAACATATAGTTTGGGATTGCAGAGATAACTACCTTTAACATGGTTATTCACCCAACACATGACAAAAATCTTTATTTCCATGATGCTATTCTATTGTTTATTTTAACTCCAAGGAGATCCCAGAATTTACTACTTCTCGAACCCTTCACAAAGGGTAGACCAAGGTATATGCTGGTAAATTGACCTTTCTTGAAATTGAGGGATTGGATTATTTCTTGTTCCTTATGAGGATTTGTGAAAAAGAAATATATCTCAAATTTAGCTTCATTAACCTCTTGTCCCGAGGAAGCGATATACAGATCCAAATTTTATTTTATTTGTATTGCTACCCTTCTTTTTTTTGCTCCAAAAAGCATGGTATCATCTACAAATTGTTGATGTGTGATGGCCAATATATTACTAGTAACTTGAATGCCCTCCCACCTACCATTTTCTACTAATAGAGAGATTTCTCTTCCTAACACCTCTGTGATTATGATAAAGAGGAAGGGAGAGAGTGAATCCCCTTGTTTGATTCCCCTGGATGCCTCAAACTAGCCTTCAAGGGGCATTTATTAGAACTAAAAATTTGGGACTAGCTATGTAGTTGAACATCCAATCTACCCACTACTTATTGAAACTGAAGGCCTCCAACACTTTGCAAAGAACTACCAATCTACTTGATCATATGATTTTTTAATATCCAACTTTATCAACATGCATTTCTTTTTTATTTTTTGAATGGAGTGAATTTCTTCTTGCACTATTATCACTCCTTCCAATATTGATCTCCTTCGCACAAACCATGTTTGTTCATCTAAAATTATATTTGGGAGGATACATTTCATTCAATTTTTTGTTTCTTTGGCCATTATCTTATATACGGTATTGCATAAAGATATGGGGTGAAAATTATCCAAAGATAAAGGTTTTTATTTTTTAGGAATGAGGTAAATGAAAGTTATTTATTTCTCTTAACACATTACTTGAATTCCCTGAGTCCTCAATGGCTGCTATCATTCCCCACATTGTCCCAACATTTTTGATAGAAACTAGCTAGGAATACATATAGACCAGGGGCTTTATCTGGACGATTTTTTTCCAAATCCACCTTAATCTCTTCTTCTGAAAAGCTCTTCATCAACATCTTGTTTTATTCTTTTGTAACTAGGCATGTAATGTCCCAAATCAACTATTGATGAGATTTCAACTTAGACCCTTCCCAATTGTTAAGATTTTTTTGAAATATTCTAATGTTTCCTTAGCAATATATTTTGGGATATCAAGGTTTATTCCATCATCTTTCCTTATTCTTGTGATTTTATTGATGTCCCTATGTACTTTTTTTTCCCTGTGGAAGTATTTGGTGTTTTTTCACCCTCATTGATCCAAGTTTCCTTAGATTTTTGCCACCAATACATTTCCTCTTTGGATAACACCTCCTCATAATCCCTTATTAATTCCTTTTCTTTCAAAAAATTATCTCTATCCATCCCTACAATAAGAACTTCATTAAGAGCCCTCAATTCTTCTTCTAGCCATTTATTTGTTTTGATTTTTTTTGAACTAGATTTTATTCCAATCCCTCAGTTGTTGTTTGACCAATTTTAGTGTTGTTGTTACACAAAACATCTTAGTACCCTATTATCTTTTATTCTCCTCATCATTGCTCAATATTCTTTAAAAAAATGGTCTTTCATGCACATATTTTCAAACTTAAAATGACATTTGATTGGTTTATTTTCCCCTAGAATATCTAGTTGAATCAAATAATGATTCGATCTAGAGTGAGGGGTGATGCTTCCTTCCAAAGAGAAGGGAAAGATTCCCAAATCTCCCTTGAATAGAAACCTATCTAGTTTCTCTTCAATATTGTTGATTCCTAGCCTCCTATTTGTCCATGTATGGTTTCCATTTGACATCTGAACTTCCAACAATTGGTTATTCCCCACAAAATCCTTGAAGTCCAGCTATGACTTATACTTCCTTTGAAAAACCTCTCTTTTATCATGACTGATGGGCTCAATCATTGGCTAGTTTCCATTATACTATTTTATACTTCTATCATTTCTTCTGCTAAGTTTTAAAGATATTACCAAGACCTTCAATACCTTTTATATGCCTTTTATACACTTTTTAAGCAATTTTAAGTATGTGGAAATGGAAATATGTTATGTTGATATATGCTTGCATGAATGCATGAATATCTATGAGATTTAGTATGATTTTGTGTTTAATTTATGATTTTTTAATAATGTGGATGCCTTAGGAATAAGACTAACACCTTTCAGCAAGAAGGACTGTCAACCACAACAACTGGTTTTTTAGCCTACAACATAATGACTACAGATGGTTATAGAGAAGAATTCAAACATCTAAGGTGCAACACTGTTAGAAGGAAATGAAGGTGATCAATTATTGATCAATTGAGATTCATCGCATAACACTCTTGCTCGCCAAATAAGACAGTTAGGAGGAGGAGTCTACTCTCAGCCAGACTAACTTATGAAAAGACTATTCTTAGGAACACATCTCTATTAAAGCAATTAAACTGTTGGGCATAGAATTCTAATTTGGCTTCTCTACTACTTTATAGTTATTTTTTTTGTTTTAGACCAATTCCTCTTCCTATCTTTGAGGGAGAGTTGACAGTTGATTTATGAGTTTGTTTCAGTTTGTGAATAATAAAACTCATCTCAGACCCTATCTAGTGGGTATTCTATCGAGGAATAAATCAAGTTTATATGTTGATTATTGCTAGTTGGTTGTTTATCTGTTACCTAGTAGTTGTAACAATAGAATATGTGTTATTGAATAAGAGATATTCAATAGATTCTTGTTGGATTTTATGCAATATTTTAGTGTTAGAATGTAATAAAGAAAATTGATTTAATATCATGATTTACTAATTAAGTGAGTATTTAAAAACTTCTATGGAAGTAGCAACTCAAGCAAGGGCCACTTGAGGTACTGCTAACCCACTTCATTTTTTATTATTAGATTAAATAATACATTGTTGAATTTAGTTAGTAGTTTCTAGTTATATGCATGTGTTGTAATTTATGAATTGAATTTTGCTAGATTCATGTTTGGTTTCATACTCTGAAGGAATTAGCTAGATTAGGACATTGCAATTTTAGTAGTTGGCAGTTACAGTCTTAAGCATTAGGTACCCGTGGCATAAGGTAACAGTTTATATTCATTTCCCCTATTTTGAGAATTAGTAATTCATTTCACTTTCTAGCTTTTGTAGTCTTTTGTACATGTGTATTTGCCTATACTCCATTGATGGAGGACATGTCTAGGATCTGTGAATGCATATAGTTTGTCAAAACTGTCTAAATTTTATGACTCCCTGGTTGATAATTAAATGTAGCCTATTGTGAAAGATGAACTATTCAATTAAGGATTCTCAGGTCCTCTGAGCTGTGTGTATACCTAGTAACACCAAGTTGATTAGACATTAGAGAGGCTCTACAATGACTATGTAATATAGTATTAAATTCCTCTCCCATTATGTGTGTCTCATTTGGAGCTAATGTTAAAAAGTTTTCAATTTATCCCCAAGTTTCTTTTTTTTATGCAAGAGGTCAGGCCATAGAAATTCACTAAGATAAAATATAAGTTCAAGGTTAGACTCCTCACATTACATGCCAACCAGTTCTTGCTTACTACATGTCTCTCGACGTATACTATCTACAACCTCCAAAACATGATCAAACCACCCAAAGCACCCTCTTATTCCACTATCTCCACATTCCAAAACTTACACTTCCATTTGAAATTTTTGAATTTTTACTATTCATCTTTAATTCCTAAATCAAGAAGATGTTTTCCCTAGATGTTTCCATACAACGCCTAACTAGGCACTTTTTGTTAGTGGCATTTAAGCCCCTAATATTCTAAGATAGGATTCTCGTGGCTCCCCAAGAAGAGGGATCCACTTCATTGACCTTAATAGGATAGTGATTTTAACCTATCCCTTCGCATCCTCATATATGTTCCTCTTCTCTTGATTTGTTTTCCTACCTTTCCTCTTCCCCTCACCACAATCTAGAGATTTTTTTGTTGTATCCTTTTGTTTTATCCCCAATTTCTTTGGTGCCAAGGAAGTTAGCTCCAAGCATACTTCCTCTTTTGGTCCTTTTCGTGTAAAATACTCCTCCTTCAAATGCAATTCACCTTATTCCCATATCTCTTCCACCTTTGATTTTGCTCCCACTAAGACATTCTTATCATATTCACCCAAATCTTCTTTCTACAATCCCATTATAAAAGCCTCAAATATCCCAACCAATTCACAACCTACTTCTAGAATGGAGTCTACCTCTTTTAAACCCTATGCCAAAATCCCTTCCTTTATAGGTTCTATTAGGTCTACATCTTCCATCTCATCAAAAAAAAATTCTCTTCTTTAGTTTCATCTTTCTGTTCCTTTTCATCTGACTATCATGGTTGTGATAGAATTGATTCCATCTTTTGAGTCCCCTCCATTCCCCTGGAGAGAAGCTTTGAAGATGAATTCCTACAGGTTCATGTGTGCTCTTCTTGAGAACCCCTCCATTGAATCACCTTAATTCCTTAGATTTTCCTTTAGCCAGTTTTGAGTGCCCTATGAATTCTTAGGAATAATCCAATTCTATAAGGAAGCTAAGGTAGCAAAACAACTTCCTACACTAATCTTGAGAAAAGAATAATGCAAAAAATTTACAAATCTTTAATAATTATAGAAACTTAAACAAAAATAAACACAAATATTGTGCATACCACAACACAATGATTTACGTGGGGAAAACCCTTTCAGGAGAAAAAACCCGCACTCCAAAAGCCACCCAATATACTATTTAGAAATCACAAAGATTACAATATACTTGCAGAGCAAGCTTTTCACAGGAGTTTCACCACTCAGAGATCTAGAGGCAATACAACCGCTATCAGATTCTTGAAATACATCACAACACACAGTCGTAATACAATGCCATCATAAAATAGGGTTGCCTTCTAGGGCAAGTCAAGCTAATAAAATATCGACAGCCGAATATGAGACATAATGATAAACAATCTAGATTTACAATAATAAAATATAAATAAAATTTTCCTTTAGGGGGCACTGCCCTTGGACCCCAATTGGAGGGATGATCCCACTAGACCCCTCGTGGGGGGATCCCCCCCCCTGCCCCCACACATTGTCATCGACTAAATAATACTTTATGTAATTGCAAGGTTGAGACACATTTTCTCAACAAATTCCACCTACTTTCATCGACCTTCTTCTATGATAGTCTCAATTTCACCCCACTGAGTGCCTTTGGGGTTCATTTCAACACAAATCCTTATGTATGAACCTTTTTACCCTTGGTGGAGGTTTTCATCCACATATATAAATGATCCTAATTCACCCCCAATCAACTCTAACACCTCTATGCTCTAGTATTTTGAGGGTAGACTATATAGTTTCACCTAAATTAGATTTTTCTCCATTTCATGCATTAGTGGGTCAAAATTGGGTTCCAAGTATTTAAGATAAAACCCTAAACCATCTAAAATTAGCAATATATCATCCATTATGGATCTTTTCAGTTCCTCTATGAGAAAATTGTTGGAAAGAAAATTGATTCTCACTTATGCTCCCCATCTATATAGGCCCACCATTTCATAATCTTCCCTCTTTCCATCCTTCAACTACACCATTTTGTGAAGAAAGCACATACCCTAACCCCTTTCACGTTAATTTATCCTAGCCCCAAGAATAACCTTTTCATTAACATATATCTAATGACATGCTATAAGATCCACAATATAACTCTATCTTATGCTACACACCTAGAGAATTTCCAAACTATGTATAGTTTCGACTGTGTGCAAGTGTTCTAATCCTAAAAATGCAAGACAATTGAAGGAAATTCAAATCAAAGAACACAAAAAAAACACTCAAGATTGGCCTAGCTTAATCCAAACAAATACACAAGAAAATATCAATTTTACCTTTTTTGAATTGTTTCCTTTGGTTGGCCCTTTGGAGATGATTTTGTGTGCTGCTTTGTTGAAAAAATAGCTCTAAATGATGCTCAAGATGATGTGGATGCAATGAGGGATGCAATGGAATCCATGGATGGGTGGTTGGATTCAATATGAGGGTTCAAAGTGTTGTAACAATGGTGGCTTGGATGCTTGAATGTGTGTGTGATCAAAGTTTACTAAGTGTGTGATAGATGAAAAACGAGGCAAACATCACCATATTTAGGGAAAAGAACTCTAAAGGAATGGATGGCCAAGATTTATCCAAGAGGAGGAGATCAATGGCTAGGGTGATTTGAGATCTCACAAGCCATCACATAAAGACATGTGGCAGGTGATGTGGACAAGGAATGGTGATGTGGAGATGAGGTGGAAAAGGTAAGTCTTGTCTCATCTGCCAACATTGTGGGATGATTTGAAAATAGAAGAATTCTAAATTCTTCTAAAATCTCTTGTGGTTTTGGAGATTTGACCTTGGGATTAGGCGAAGGAATTTTAAATTAGTCCTTTATTCCTCCAAGGGTGTTGGAGAAATAAAGTGGAATTAAAAATTGCACCTAGGATGTATGGGGGAAATAAAAATGAATTTTAAATTCCTTGGGAGGTGGAGATAACTTCTCCAAATGTAGAAGGCTTTTATTGAAGGTTGACTAAGGGTACATTCCATAAATGGCATGAGGATTAGGTTAGGTTTAATTACTAATTTAGGCTGTGCAAATGGAGGATTAGGTAGGTTAATGGGAGATTAAGGGAAAGTTGCAAGATATGGAGGATGTGACCCTAATTATGATTAGGAATGTGCACATCATAATCACATATTAATCAGACTAATCTAGATTACGAGAGGATTATGGAGGATGGGACAAGGAGAGAGAGAGAAAAAAATAAAAATTGATTTTAATTCATTTAGGAAAAGTGACTAAATTAAATAAATTGGACTATTTATTTAATTTAGAGAAGAATAAGGTAAGGTATTTAATTAATTAATCAAAAACCTTAGGGGACATTAGGGCTAGGATGAGTATTAACTAAATAATGAGTTATTTAATTAATATGGTTTAGGGATGCATAATAGAAGAATATAAGGGCGAATTTGACCATATGGGGGTGGTCAAATTCAAGTGTCTACATTTTTACCCTCTTTAAAATACTGTTCGAATAACAATATTTCAAAGAAAAATAAAGTGTTGACGAATTGATAGAAGAAAAGGACTTTAGGAGATGCCTCAATATCATAGGGAAATGGGTAGGAAAGAGGGATGCAGAAATATGGTAGAGTATATCCCCTTGAGAGGGAAGATGGGGAAGAAAAGGGGACCCAAGCAAATTCTCGATATGGAGAAATGGAGGGTACCATGCGATAGAGGGAAAAAGACCATGAAGAATGGATTTTGAATAGAGGAAAACAGACATACGGGGTGTAAATGGTGGCCCTTGGAAGAAAGGGGGAAAAAGGATTAAAAAAGGTTAAATAAAGGGTAAAAATTACCCATTATTAGTAAGGCTAATTAGGGGAAAAAATGAAAAGGTATAAATAGTAAATTAGAAAAGTTACTATTCACTCAAAGTTCATTTGCACAAGTGTCATTGAGAGATTGAGCAACTAAGAGCGACAACTAACTAGGCGAGTGAGATGGAGGACAACAAAGAGATGATCCACTGAGCGGATGAGGTGCGAGATTTCTATCACCTATAAGCAGTACCTCGACAGGTAGGATCCAAAACCACCATTGTGATTTAATTTTAATTTTTGCACATGTTTTGATTTTGGGACAAGTAGAGTAGGTAAAACGAAATCGCCATAGAAGGGCGGATTCACCCTTCTATCAAAACATATTCGCCTTTTTGACGCATGGGTGAGGGACAGGCGGGTGCACTTTCATAGGGGAAAACGTGCTCAGGGAGGGACAATTATGAAATCACCCCTTCTGGGGATGGGTGAACTTGCCAACACAAGGGCGACAGAATCGGGGAATAGGCGATTGTGAAATTTCCCAAAAGGGGGGAGGAACACACCAATCCGCAGGGGCAGAGGCACAAGGAAGAGACGATTACAAAATCACCCATAGGATAGAAGGGCGGACGTGAATTCACCCTTCAGGGAAACAAGACCATAGAGGCAAATACGTATTCGCCTGTTGGGAAAAGGGGCAACCTCAAGTTCACCCATTGGGAAAAGGGACGAATGCAAGTTCGCCTCTGGGATGGAAGGGCGAATCACGCTTGGGTGAGAAAGAGGTGAACACACCTATTGAACAGGAAAACCCACCAAGAGTGAAATACAGGGGAAAATGCATGAATTGGATGGGTGAACATGCAAGAAAAGGGGAAGAGGTGAATTTTCCTTACACAGAGGTGAATTCTCCAAACCAAGGCAGGGCTAAAAAAGAAAGGGTAGAAGAGAAATGGCAAGAAATGATTGACAAAATGGTGGATATGGATGTAGAATATAGAGTCCTTGAGGACCAGGGAGAGACATTCAACCATGTTGGAGGTGACACAAGAGGCAATGATGCCCGAGGATCATGCAACTCTAGAGTAGGCAAGCCTACTACATATGTTGGTATATCCCAACATCCGGGCACATAGACCACTATTGACGACATTAATGGAGCGATGGAGTTTAGAGACCTCTACCTTCCATCTCCCCATAGGGGAGATGACCTTGACATTAGAGGATGTGTGGCAGATGTTGAGACTACTGATCAAAGGGCACTTGGTGAGTGCAATGCCAAACAAACCACTAGAGAGGAGTCTGCGAGCAATGTTTGGTATTGTGGAGCTTCCCTATCAAGGGAAGGAGCTAGACATCGATGCTTGTCTTAGAGTTGCACCACCACTACCACTCTTCCTGTGTGGATTAATCTGTGGGATCCTCCTCCCCTATAGGAGTGGGAGATTCTTCAGCCTCAGGATGATTGAGGTTGTGAGGCACATTTTAGAGCGATGAGAGGGTGTATTTGCATGGGGGTCCTATGTATTAGCATAGCTATACAAAGATATGCACGTAGTGTGCTATAGATGATCAGTGAGTGTGACCCATGTCACCCTGCTACAGGTGTGGGCATGGGAGCACATCAAAGTCACCCACCCAGAAATTCTCATAGTTGGAGAGAGAGATGATTCTCTCCTAGTGGCATACTAGTATGCTTGAGAGAATGGATAGATGCTACAATACATGAAAGTGGGGAGCCTAGCGTACTGGAAATGACTAGTAGATGATCTGAAAAAGGGGGACATTGTATGGCATCCATATGTTGATTGATGGTTCTAATCATGGCTAGTGGAGGACATGTTGTATAGGGAATATTTGTATTCTCAATGTTATTTGATAGGGGGAGATCCCTTCATCATAGAGCTGCACAGGCCAAACCGGGTGACACACTAGTATGGTATTCACTAGGACATCCCTGTAGGGGCTCAGATGTTCCAGTGGATCAACCAGGAGTTGATAGTAGTGTGGGGATAGCACATACCAGTAGAGTATGCCCAAAAAATGTGGGAGGAGCTGCTGATTACAATATGGCCATGGAGAGGGGCCCCCGATGATGTGGGCACAACAATCAGATATGCAACATGGTGGCAAGAGAGGAGGCCCGTGAGGATCACCACAGTGGATCCTATTACATACCAGTAGTGGGATTCAAAGAAGAGGATGAGTAGCAGAGACCCTGGAGGAGGAGGAGGGGAGGCAGACAAAGAGGTGAGGAGGAGGTGATGTAAGGGGAGGGAGTGCAAGAGATGGAGGTGGATGCCCCAGTAGCGAATGAGAGAGCAATAGTCATTTACCAGGGGCCACTAGTGGAGGATCTAATAGTTAGGATAGTAGGTGCCCAGAATCGTGGCATGATTTTGCAGCAGAGGCTATGGTAGACTGAGGCAAAGAGAGATTAGCTTTAGGTCAAGGTTGAGAGACTGTAATAAGAGGTGCATAGGTTATAGGATACTATAGATGCTATGCAGTTGGATAGGGACACTGAAGTGATGGGGATGGCAGGGGATTTAGGAGGTTAGGTTCAGAGTTTGTAGGAGGAGAGGGACTAGCTGTAGGGTTTACTAGAAGCTGCCTAGGGGGGAGAGAGGAGTTGATGGCAATGGCAGAGCAGGTTGCAAATTAGACAAAGGCCATGCATCAAGAGAGGGATGAGGCCTTGAGGAGGGTAGAGGCCGTAGGGGCTACAACTGGGGAGGAAGGACTACTGTAGGAGAGGGTAGAGACTATCGAGGCACAAGTACAAAGCCTGTAGGTAGAGAGGGATGAGACAACGAGGCGGGCATCCCAGGTAGAGGTTCAACTTACCTCTCTGAGATTAGTGCAGGATGCCTGGGAGATGTTGAGACCAAGGATGCAGCAGTAGTGTGATAGATACTGGATGGAGAGAAATTAGCTATGTGCACAGGCAAACAGAGAGGATGAGGTGAGGACCGAGATCGGGTACTAGATGGGAGCCTACTTCTTTGTCATGCCTAATCTAGCACAGAGGGTACCTCCATTTGTGTGATCAAATCCACAAAGACCAGCTCCCTCCCACTTAGGATAGAATCACACCCGAGGTTATAGTGACTATAGGGAGACACCTCCACATTATTGAGGACCTGGTTGAGACTCTCCCCAATGATCAGATGTGGGGAGCAATGGTTAGAGGGATAGGAGGACAAGCAGGGGTCTTAGTTTTGACAGGTGCATAGCAGATACTTGTACATACATGTAGAGATGATACAAAAATTGTTTTGTATAGATTAATTAGCAGATTCATTCATTCTTTATTTTATATTGATTCAAGACACCATAATGTGTTAGGTGTACCTTCATGTATTTGTATATGATGACTCCTCTGCACTTTTACTTTTATTTGATGGACTCTATATGGACTATGGACATTATTATGGACTTTTTATTATGGAATTTTGATTATGGACAATGTGATGGACACTATATTTTTTTGATATATACACGATATGATGGACGTTGATGATGCTTTATGTATGATTTATATGTGATGTTATGGATGTTTATTATGCATGTGTGTATATTGATGATTATGATGAATGTACGTGATGATGATGGTGATTAATGCATTTATGATGGTCTGTATGATATGGATGATATGTATTATGACTAACACTTTGTGATGCAGGATGTGATGATTTATGATTTTATGATTTTATGATGTATGATATGGATGTAATACTAATGATTTTTGATGTAGGTGGCAATGTGATTGTGATTCATGATATATGCATATGGGATGTGATGTGTTGATTTATGATGCATTTATTATGGATGATGTATGGATTATGGACGCCATTGCAATGCTTTATTATGGATGTATGAATGTGTAATGTGATGGATGGATTAGTATATGAATGTAATGTAACAAGATACATGCAACGAAATGAACCTAATGCAATGAACAAAAATGCTTAGAATAGAAAATCTAAGCAACTTAATATGATGATGAAAATTAAATGCAATGGAATGAAATGAAATGAAATGGATTTTAGATGCTTAGAATAACAAATCTATATTAATCTAAACAACTTAAAATGACAATGAAAATGATAATACAATGACAATGAAATGGATTTAAGATTCTTAGAAAAAATAAATCTATATTAATCTAAACAACTTAAAATGACAATGAAAATGATAATGCAATGGAATGCAATGATAATGAAATGTGTTTAAGATGCTTAGAATAAAAAATCTATATTAATCTAAACAACTTAAAATGACAATGAAATGATAATGCAATGGAATGAAATGATAATGAAATGTGTTTAAGATGCTTAGAATAACAAATCTATATTAGTCTAAACTTAAAATTACAATGAAAATGATAATGAAATGGATTTAAGATGCTTAGAATAACAATCTATATTAATCTAAACAATTTAAAATGATAATGCAATGGAATGCAATGATAATGAAATGGATTTAAGATGCTTAGAATAACAAATCTATATTAATCTAAACAACTTAAAACGATAATGAAAATGATAATGCAATGGAAAGCAATGATCATGAAATGGATTAATGCAATGAACAATGAACTAATTATGAAAGATAACGGCATGATTAATGCAACCTAATGGGATGAAAATGAAATGGATGATGAGATGAATAAAAAATAATAATGCAATGCAATAGAATGAACCTAAAGGATAATGGAAATGCATAGTGAAATGAATAATGGTGGGGTGATAGTGCACATGTTAGAAATTGTAGGGACCTTGATGGGAAGAATAGGTGGGGGGAATAACATTTGCACAACCAAAAATCAATGACCATATGATAGGAAAAATAGATTGGGATAAATGCAATGCAATAGGAGGATGAATGAAATGCAAACCTAATGCCATTTTGTCATATTAGGAGCATTGAATTTTGCTATAGCATAGGACACGACATGCCAGGGTATGAAGAACCTAGGTCAATTAGTGTCAAATGCATAAGATAGACACAACAAACAAGAAGTCTATCCCAACACCCCAATGCCACAATGGCTTTGGTTGGGACTAATGTTGGAATAACCACAAGCACAAAGGATTCCCTAGTGTAACACAAGACCACAGGGATCTTGGTAGGTACTATGTGGGACAACCAAGAAGACAAGATCACACCAAAAATCAAGATATGCCCCTATGTCTACCAGTCAAAGCGCACCATGATATGATGGACCATGGCGACCTTGACAAGGTATAATAGGAAGCTCAAATGATTAAAAAACACCAAAAGCATCAAAAGATCACAAAAAATCTCAACTATCCTTTGCCATAGGACCAACAGGTGGGTGGGATTGATGTGGTTTGATTTAAGGAAGGATACATCTTGTTAAGACCAAAGATGGAGGGGTAAATCAATTGATCAACATGACTCGGGATACTCAAAATGGATTGAACCTCCTGGTACCAATGAAATTTGTTGTTAGGAACCAGCTAGATAAGTACATATTTGATGATTCGACACCAAACCAAGAAACACCCTAAGGATAGACCTAGGGGCTCAGGGGTTGATCAAAGATTAGCCTTGCCTATGTGAATGCACAAAGCCCTCATAGTTCAATAAAATTCTAACAACCAACCATTGATAAAAGCGGAAAGAGGATGATGGAGACTTAGATAGATGATGAAGATTGACACAAAAGGACAAACAAAATCCTCGGGGTCTAATCAAATGATTAGCCTTGCCTACATGAAAGCATAGAGGCAATGTAGTTCGACAAAAGGACTAAAATGACACAAGACCTAATGATGACTGACATGATGGAGGACCTTAGATGGCGACTCGAGACCCTCGACATAACAACATATACAGGTGACAAACAACTTAGGATTTAAGATAGCGACTCTAAACCATCCAATGTTCAATCAAAATATACCAAGCGGTGGATGAGAAGAGGTCAATGGAAAATGGATGCGATAGGATGTGAGGATAGGATATGAGGATAGGATGGATGGATGAAGATGCTGACACATAGGAAAGTTGTATGCGAGGTAGATAATGATTAAGACCTTTATGAATGGTGCTTGTTTATAGGTTTTCACCAATCATACTTATCCAAGGCATCACCGAAGGGTGGTTTTCACCATAGGACAGATTATTTCTCTTTACTATTTTTGGATTTTTTTTATTTTTTTATTTTTGTATTTTTCTAGATTTTTTACTTTTTTTGTGATGTAGGAGCATCCTTGGTTATTGGAAATCTTGCATCAACCAAAAAATATTTTCTTTCAATTTTGTTCTTACTTTGTTCTTGCTTAGTTCATGTTGGTGGATTCATCATCTTTTCTCACTAGACCCTGTGGATCTTTGTGTACATTGTGATCATGTTCATTTTCCTTATTCCAAGATTTGGGCATGATTGGATCCTTTTTTGGAAAGTTATTGCTTCCGTAATTTCATGGCAGTTTCTTGAACTGGCACCGAAATAGTTTTCAAGCCTATTGGTTAATTTGATCATTCGTGGATCATCCCTATAACTTGTGGATCTCGACGATGTGATTCTAAGTATTTCGTGGAGTGTCCCCGACCTTCCTTATAGGTCCACACTTCATTCTATGTGCCTGCTGATAGAGTAATTCAAATTTGAGGCTGACCTATTCATGCGCACATTACATTTTATTTCCTTGGAAAATGTGATGATCTTAAGCCGATGTGGATCTTTCCAAAATTGCGAATATAGTATAAAGCTTGTAATCAATCATTAGAATAAGGCAGTGGAGTTAGTAGTTGATTGAGTAGATTAAGATTGATCTAAATTGTAAGAGTTCAAGTCACATATAGGAGCATATTGGAATGTTGTAATATTGAACATGTTATATCAGGCCTGTGAGCTGAATCTGTAAACCCAGATGTTGTCAGCCGAATGTAACTAAGATTTATGTTAATGAACATATGTGCATCTGCATTTTCCTCCATATTTTGTGTTGCTTTCGTTGTGTTACTCTTACTGCACGGTTCAGATAGTTCTCTTTAAGGACTCTCCTACCGTGGCTACATCAGATTGGTATCAGAGCAAGATTCATTCCTTACGAGATCATTAGAGTTTGCGAAGTTCTATTGAAGATTTGTTGTAGGGTGGCGAATTGAGGATTCGACCTGCAACTATAGATGACTTGTGTAAAGATGGCGGGAAGAAGAAATGGTAGAGGAAATGGAGCGTGTGGAAATGCAAACCCTGCTTTAATGGAGATGTTGAGAGGAATTGCTACTAGATTAGATGTAGTTGAAACGACCCAGAGAAGAGGACGACCAATTGATGATGTGAGTGATGAAGAGGTAGAAGTACAGGAGGAAAGAGGAAGAGAAGAACAGCCTGGTCTTGATAAGGGAGAAGAGAGGTTCGTAAGAGCCCTAACCAGAGCGAATACAAAACCACATTTCAATCCACCAGATTATAATGGTAAGTTGGATTCAGAAGAATTGCTTGATTGGATTGCAAAAATGGAAAAGTATTTTGAATTTTAAGGTACCACTGAAGATAAGAAGGTGAAGTTTTCTTGTACAAAGTTGAGAGGACATGCATCCCTTTGGTGGGAACATTTGCAAATAGATAGGTAGAGAAGAGGAAAAGAGAAGATAAAATCATGGGATCAAATGGTGAATAAGTTGAAGACAAAGTTCATTCTTGTAGACTATCAGATTAGTTTGTTCCGAAAGTTGCAAAATCTGAAGCAGAAAGATTCAAGTGTGATAGAGTATACTGAGGAGTTCTATAAGTTGAATATTAGATCTGAATATTTAGAGGATGAGATTAAGCAAGTAGCTAGGTATGTGAATGGTTTGAGGTCATCTATATAGGATGAGATTAGTTTGATTAAGTTGCAGAGTGTGGAAGAGGCATATCAGTGTGCCCTAAAGGCAAAAGAGAAGTTGAATAAAAGACATGAGTAGAGACAGAGAGGAAGAGGTGGAAGATTTCAAAGAGGAAGAACTTTTACTGGAGGAGGAAGAGGCTCTTTTGCAGATCAGAATAAGGATAAGGAGGTCAGTAAGAATGATAATTTGTATCATAGAGGTGATGGAAAATCTTATAGAAGAGGAGGATATGGTGGTTATTGGAATGAAGGTTATAGAAAGGATGATAAGGAGAAAAGAGTACTTTGGGGAACTTTCTTTAATGTGGTGGAGAAGGACATATAGCATTTGAATATAATCAAGGAGAGACAAGCAGAAAGATATAGAACAATAGGAGAACAAACTTTGTTGAGGAAGATCATGTCGGATCATCTAATAAACCGGAAGATGGAGAAGTGTTGGTGAATAGAAGGGTATTGTTACAAAGTGAAGTAGAAAAGGAACCGTTGCATATAAAGAATTTGTTTTGGACTAGATGCAAGGTAGCTAGTAAATGTTGCAAAGTGATTGTTGACAATGGAAGTTCTAAGAACCTGGTTTCTGAAGAAATTGTGACTAAATTGGGGTTGGAAAGGTTGAAACACCTGAAGCCCTATCAGATAGCTTGGATTCAGGATGAGCATAAGATACTGGTAAGTGAACAATGTTTGGTGAAATTGAAGATAGGAAATTATCATGATGAAGTTTTGTGTGATATTATGCATATGGATGTATGCCATATTTTGTTGGGAAGGCCTTGGCAGTATGATAGATGGGCTATTCATGATGGAAAGAAGAATATATATACTATTGTTGCTAATGGGATGAAGCAAATTTTGTTTCCTTTGGAAGATGTCCCTACAGTTGAGGTTTGTACAAGTACTAGAGTTTCTTTGGTTGACGGAAGGTGATTCCTAGATGGGTTGAGACATGAGAACATATGCTATGCCTTGATACCTAAGAAGACTAAAGATTTGAAGTGTGTAGAAGAACAACCAAAAGAGAAAAAGGAATTGTTGATAGAGTATGAGGAGATCATTTCAAATAATGTACTTGATGGATTACCACCTGTGAGGAGTATTAGTCATTACATGGATCTGATTCTTGGAGCTAGTTTTTCTAATAAAGCAGCACACCAGATGACACTGACAGAGAATGAAGAGTTGAATAGACAAGTGAAAGAATTGTTGAAGAAGGGTATGATCAAAGAAAGCTTAAGTCCATGTGCAGTACCTGTTGTGCTAGCACCTAAGAAGGATGGAGAATGGAGGATGTGTACAAATTCTAGAGGCATAAACAAGATCACAACGAAGTATAGATTTCCTTTGCCCTAGATGGATGACATCATGGATTGCTTGAGTGGAGCTAAATATTTTACCAAGATAGAATTGAAGAGTGGATATCATCATATTAGAATCAGAGAAGGAGATGAGTGGAAAACAACATTCAAGAAAAATGAAGGATTGTATGAGTGGTTGGTGATGTCTTTTGGATTGAAAAATGCACCGAGTACTTTCATGAGGCTAATGAATGAGGTATTGAAGAAATTATTGGTAATTTTGTGATTTTTTATTTGGATGACATCTTGATTTTCAATAAGAGTAGAGAAGAACATTTGTTGCATATAAGACAAGTTTTGTAGAGGTTGAGAGAAGAGCAGTTGCTAATAAACATTAAGAAATGTAGTTTCATGAAGGAGGAGTTGGTATGTCTAGGATTTGTAATCTCTATGGATGGATTGAAGATGGATCTTGAGAAGGTGAAAGAAATTGTTGAGTGGCCTACACCAGATAGCATTGGAGAGGTAAGATCATTTCATGGATTGGCTAGTTTCTACCGAAAGTTCATTAGGAATTTCAGTTCTATTTGCAGTCCTATAACAGAAACAATGAGAAGATATATGAAGGATTTTAGATGGACGTCTGGAGTGGACCAAAGTTTTGAGTTGTTGAAGCAGAAGGTGACTGAGCAACCTGTGTTGGATTTACCAGATTTCAATAAGGTATTTCAAGTAGACTGTGATGTAAGTGGAAATGCAATTGGAGTAGTATTGAGTCAAGAAGGGAGACCAATAGCTTATTTTAGTGAGAAGTTGAATGATTCCAGGAGAATATATTCAATGTATGATCAGGATTTTTATGCCATAGTTCAAGCCTTGAAGAAGTGGAGAAATTATTTGTTTCCTAAGGAGTTTGTGTTGTTACAGATCATCAAGCATTGCAATTCTGAATAGTCAAGGTAAGTTGAATCAGAGACACATGAGATGGGTGGAGTTCCTGCAGAGTCATACTTTTGTTCTAAAGCATAGGAGTGGGAATTCAAATAGATTTGTTGATGCTTTGAGTAGGAGAAGGAATTTACTGATAGAGATGAGAGTGGAAGTATTAGGCTTTGATGAATTGAAGAACTTGTATGAGGAAGACCCAAATTTTGCAGAACCTTGGAGAGCTTGTAAAGAACCAGTTTCGGAGAATAGAAGTCAGTGGTTGGATTATTTCATTCAAGAGGATATGTTGTTCAAAGGTAATCAGTTGTGTATACCCCGGAGTTCAATGAGGGATAACTTGGTGAAGGAGAAGCATAGTGGAGGAATGTTAGGACACTTTGGAATTAATAAGACAGTAGCATTGGTAAGTGAGAATTACTTTTGGCTGCAAATTCATAAGGATGTTAGGAAATTTGTGTAGAGTTGTAGAGTTTGTCAAGCTGCAAAAGGGAGTAGTCAAAATGTTGGGTTGTATATGCCTTTGACAGTTCCAGAGAGACCTTGGGAGGATATCAGTATGGATTTCATACTTGGTTTGTTGAAGACACAGAGAGGTAATGATTTTGTATTCGTGGTGGTAGATAGATTTTCCAAGATGGCACATTTCATACCTTGTAAGAAGACAACAGATGCAGTACATGTAGCAAACTTTTTTTTAGAGAAGTGGTTAGATTGCATGGATTACCTAGCAGTATAGTTTCAGACATGGATACAAAATTTGTTGGTTACTTTTGGAGAACACTTTGGAAGAAGCTGAAGATAGATTTGAAGTTTAGCTTTACATTTCACCCACAGATAGATGTACAGACAGAGGTAGTAAACATGAGTTTAGGGAATTTGCGGAGATGTTTGGTTGGAGAGAAGATTGGAAGTTGGGATTTAGTCCTTGCACGAGAAGAATTTTCTTACAATAATTTAGTAAACAGGAGTACAGGAAAGACACCTTTTGAAATTTTTACAGGAGTTCATCCTAGAGGTATATCAGAATTGAGAGATATTAGTATGGAAGGTAAACGGAGTGCAAAAGTAGAGGAATTTTCCGAACATATGAAGAAAGTGCATACTCAAGTGAAACATCAGTTGGAAGATATGAATGTAAGAAGTATAAGGACATAAGGAGTTCAAAGTTGGAGATGAAGTGATGGTGTATTTGAGAAAGGAGAGATTTCCAGTTGGAACATACAGTAAGCTAAAGATGAGGAAGTTTGGACCTTGTAGGATTTTGAGGAAATTTGATTCAGGAAATGCACATGAAGTAGAGTTACCGAATGGCATGGGTATATCACATATATTCAACATTGCAGACCTACACCAGTATCATGAAGAAAAATTTAGAGAAGACAGTGAAGTAAGATTGGAAAACTAGTTTCCTAAGCAACATTCAGATGAGATTGAAGAGATTTTGGATGTCAAAGATGGGAGGAAGACTCATGGAAGACAATACAAAGAATATCTTGTGAAATGGAAAGACATACCAGTTGAGGATTATTCTTGGATTTCTTAGGCTGAGGTAGACCGAATTGGTTTTCCTTTAGCCCCAGAAAGTGAGGGACTCACTTTTCATTAACCCCCGATGTCTGATGTAGGAGCATCCTTGGTTCTTGGCAATCTTGCATCAACCAAAAAATATTTTCTTTTAGTTTTGTTCTTACTTTGTTCTTGCTCAGTTCATGTTGGTGGATTCATCATCTTTGCTCACTAAACCCTGTGGATCTTTGTGTACATCATGGTCATGTTCATTTTCCTTATCCCAAGATTTGGGCATGACTGGATCCTTTTCTGACAAGTTATCACTTCTAGAATTTCATGGTGGTTTCTTGAACCAGCATCAGAATAGTTTTCAAGCGTATCAGTTAATTTGATCATTCATGGATCGTCCCCGTGACTTGTGGATCTGAATGGTGTGATTCTAAGTATTTTATGGAGTATCCCTAACCTTCCTTATAGGTCCACACTTCATTCTATGTGCCTGTTGATAGTCTAATTCAAATTTGAGGTTGACCTATTCATGCGCATGTTACATTTTCTTTCCTTTGAAAATGTGATGATCTTTAGCCGACGCAGATGTTTCTAGAATTTTGGATATAGTATAAAGCTTGTAATCGATCATTAGAATAAGGAAGTGGAGTTATTAGTTGATTCAGTAGATTAAGATTGATATGAATTGTAAGAGTTCAGCTCGCATATAGGAGACTATTGGAATGTTGTAATATTCAACATGTTATATCAGGCCTGTGAGCCGAATCTGTAAACCCAGATGTTGTTGGATGAATGTAACTGAGATTTATGTTAATGAACATATGTGCATCTACATTACCTCCATATTCTGTGTTGCTTTTGTTGTGTTACTCTTGTTGTACGGTCTGGATAGTTCTCTTTGAGGACCCTCCTATCGTGGCTACGTCATTTTGGTATTTTTCTAGGTAGGATAACCTAGCTAACTTAGGTACAAAACCATTTTAGATGCATGATATTGATGGGTTCCTCCAAGGGTTCTCCCTCCAGTGTAGCAAGTCGATATTCCCCAAAACCATATTTTGTAGTAAAGACATATGGACCCAACCAATTTGCTTCAAATTTCCCTTTCTTTTCTTGATCCTATTGGGTACATTGATTTTCTTTCAGCACTAGGTCACCAACTTGAAATTGGCAAGGACATACCTTCTTATTATAGCTTCTTTTAAGGTGATGTTGATAAGCCTGGAGATGATTTTAGGCACTAAGACATTTCTCATCCAGAAGCTCTAGCTGACTCAATCGTTCAACACAAACATCTCCATCACTAATCAAATTCTTCAAAGAAATACAGAGTGATGGGATCTCAAATTCAATTGGCAAGATGGTGTTTGTGCCATAGACAAGGGAATATTGGGTGGATCTAGTAGGAGTGTGGATGGATGTGCAATATGCCCAAAGGAGGGATTAAGGTGGAGGTTCCAATCATGGCCAGTATTTTTGACAACCTTTTTTAAGGATTTTGATGAGGGTCTTGTTGGTTACCTCGACTTGTCCATTACCTTGATGGTAATAAGGAGTTGACCAACAATGTTGGATGTGATATGTTTCACATAGGAGCCTCATCTATTAGTTCTTGAAAGGATTTCCATTGTCGGTAATGATAGTGGATGGAATACCAAATCTGTAGAGAATATGGTAGAGGATGAATTTGGATATTTGAATTCCAGTGATTTGGGAAAGTGGAATTGCTTCCACCCATTTAGTGAAATATTTAGCGGCAATTATTATGAAGGTATGGCCATTAGATGAAGGGGGATAAATCTTGCCAATCAAACTAAGACCCCACTATGAGAAAGGCCATGGTGCAATGATGGGTTGTAGATCTTGTGTAGAAGCATGAATTAAATCCACATGTTGTTGACATGGTACACATTTCTTTGATTATCTCACAAGCATCGTGTTCTATAGTTGGCCAATAATAACCAGTTCTTAGAAGCTTATTCACCAAGGCCATCCCATTAGTATGGGCCCTGCAAACACCACTATGGACTTCGTTTAACACCACATGAGATTCTGATTCACTTACATATCAAAGAAGCATGTCATCATACCCTCTACGATAAAGTGTATCCCCTATGACAGTGTAGCATGAAGTGCATTGGATAAAGGACTTTCGTTGGTTTTGAGTCAGATCAGGTGGTAGAATATTATCATGGAGGTAGATGTAAATGTCATGGTACCAAGGTAATTGGGGACCTATGATGTCACACACCATTTCATTATTAAGAATATCATATGTTGGGATTAATAATTTCTCCACTAAGAACTCACAATCCGTTCAATCTTTAGGCATGTCTATGAGAGAACCAATTGTGGCCATTGCATCAGCTACCTTATTCTATAATTTGGGGACCTGTTCAAACTGTATATGGGTGAAGTTTTTCTTGAAATCATCCACCATGTGCTTATAATGGAGAAGTTTGTCATATTTAGTTTGAAACTCATCATTAACCCATTTGATTATGAGTTATGAATTTCCAAAAACATGGAGACGAGTTATATTCCAATGAACTGTGATTCTAAGGCCTGTAATCAAAGCTTCATATTCAACAATGTTGTTTGTGCATGTAAATGCCAACCTGAATGATTTCAAGATATAGTCACCTTGAGGGGTGATGAAAAGGATACCCACGCCAACTCCATTTTGAGTATATGACCCATCAAAACATAGTGTCCACGTATCTAATTCTGAGACTGTGAAGACTGATTCATTAGGGAACTCTACCACTAATGGATATGCATCTACAAGAGGAGCGTTAGCCAACTAATCTGCTGACTTGTCCTTTGATTTATTTTTTATCCACATATTCAATATTAAACTCACTGAGAAGCATGACCCACTTAGCCATTCGACCTGTTAATGAAGTTCTTGATAACATATATTTAAGCAGGTCAACTTTGGATATTAGTTTGATTGGATGGATAAGCATGTAATGGTGTAACTTTTGTGAACTACAAACAACAGCTAGGCAAGCTTTTTCCATGGGGAAATAGTTGAGTTCATATCCCACAATTGTATGATTGATGTAATAGATGGTGTGTTCTTTGGAAGACACATCATGTTGGGCCAACAATGCCCCAGTGCAACTGAAATGGCTGAGATGTATAGCAGTAATGGCTTTCTAGGAATGGGAGGCATTAAAATTGGTGGGTTGGCAAGATACTCCTTGATCTTATCAAAGCCTTACTGACATTGTGGATCCCATTTGAAAACTGTATCCTTGTGCAAGAGATGAGTAAATGACTAACATTTGTTGACAACCTGGGCAATGAAATGCTTGATAGATTGTAATATCATTTGTAGGCTTCTTAACTGCTTGAGATTTCTAGGAGGGGGAATTTCCATTATAGCAACTTTTGTTGGATCAACTTTGATACCCCTTTTGGATACAATGAAGCCTAGTAGTTTGCTTGATGTAATGCCAAATACACACTTCTTAGGATGTAAGTGCAGTTTATACTATTCCAACTACTCAAAGATTTGTTTCAAAACCTTAGGGTGATCTTCTCTAGTTCTAGACTTTCCCAATAGGTTGTCAAAGTAGTCTTCCATAATAATGTGGATGAGATCATGGAAGATGACTGCCATTGCATGCTGATAGGTTGCCCCTGCATTCTTAAGGCCAAAGGGCATGACATTGTAACAGAAGGTACCCCAAAGGGTAGTAAAAGTAGTTTTGTGTTGGTTTTCAGGTGCAATTTTGATTTGGTTGTAGCCAGAAAAGCCATCCATGAGGGATAGCATGGTGTGCCCTATTGTGAGATCCATTGACATATCAAGATTGGGAAGTGGGAAATCATCTTTCAAATAAGCTTTATTGAGATCCCTAAAGTCTGTATAGATTCTAATGCCCCCATTGGGCTTGGCCAGAAGTACTATATTTGATATCCAGTCTGAATAATCAATTGGTCTAATAAATCTAGCTGCCAACAACTTCTCTAACTCCATCTTAACAAGCAAGGCCACTTGCAGATGCATTTTTTGGAGCTTTTTTTTTATAGGATTCGCATCTAGATGTACATCAAGATGGTGGAAAACTAAGTCCAAATCCAATCCTAGCATATTAGAATAAGACCATGCAAAGTTGATGTGCCTTCTTTCAACAAGCTGACAATGATAAGATACTCCTCTTCGGACAATGATTTTGTCACATAGGTGATTTTAGGTTTTTCTTTTGTTCCTAGGTTGACTTCTTGCATCTCTTCAATTAGGATCAAAGATCATTCAAAAAAATGAGTTTCAATAAGGGGAGGATGAGCATCCCCATCCTCTAGTTCCTTGTGGAGGTTTTCACTAGTGGATACACCCTTTATTTTTACTTTTTTGAGTCAAGAAGCATCTCAGAAATTTTTTCACTAGATGACTCTTTCTTACTTTGTTTCTTCTTATTTTTGTAGTTGGGGTGTTCATCTTCCCCCAATCCCATAAGATGGACGTATGCTTCCTTAGAAGGAAATATATCAATTGGTGCACTCCCTCATAGGTCCCAATCAATGAGGTCAGGGTGATAGAGTGAAAGGCTAATAGAAAAAAATAGATGTGGAATCAAAGAGGGATGGAAGATCCACGCCATCGTACAAAAGTATGATAGCCTCTTCTTTGGGTATGTGCTCAAGAAAATCATTTTTTGTGTTAACACTATTCAAAGTACTAGTAGACGTTGCAGAACCCTTTTGTTTCTTGTTGTAGCCTAGCCCCAAATGTTTAGGACACACTGGTGTTTCAATGGGTTGTCGCCTTCCATGTTCTTCAACACCAAGCCCTCCCCCTTGATAATTATATTTCCCTGCTAATTGAGAAGCACGAGGATATACTTCTTGGAAGTACTGAATGAGGGGAGACGAGGGTTTAGGTTTCTCTCTATAAACCCATTGACTGATTTCTTCATCTATCTGATCTTGTAATGTGCCTGGAAACTGAAAGGTGGTGGAACCCACATTCTTAGAATTGATGGTTTTGGTACTTGATTCTTCTTTCGGTACAGACTAAGATAGTTGGCCATAAGTGCAGGGAGATGAGGGCATTGTTGCTATATTAAGTGTAGTATGCATCTCATACTCTCCACAGCCCTTGTCGATGATCTGGACTTTAGTAATGGTGGAATCAGATGTGGTGAATGGAGTGGAGGTTGTATTGGGTGATGGATTGGAAGATGGAATGGATGGTGATGTATAAGGGGGTCCCACTTCTACTCCTAGACAATATCTTGAATGTGGGAATGAGGCTTCAAGAGCGCAACAATATTCAAAAGGCTAGGGGTTGGCTTGGATAGTGACTTCAACTCCATTATATGGAAACTTCAGGCATTGATGATATGTGGAGGGGACAACTTGCATGGCATGGATCTATGGTCGGCCTAGGAGAAGATTATACGGTAAATCCAGATCAAGGACATAAAAAGTAGTGTATTGAACAACTGGGCCAACTTGGATGGGGAGGCAAATAATACCTTTTGAGTCTATTTCTGCATTGGCATACACCTTGATTGTGATGGTCTAATTATCCAATTCATCATGAGTATATCCCACCTATTTTATGAACTTTAACATGCATAGATTTAGGGAAAAACCATTATCTACCAAGTCCCTCTTTACCTTATGTTTGGTGACAAGGACTTCAATGTGTAAGGAATGATTGTGAGATGGATCAATTGGTAGCATATCATTTTGGCTAAAACCTAGCTGGTAGGTAGATGATAGATGTCCCACGAGAGCTTGAAACTGAGTGGGACCAATATCATTTGGAACATGTGTAGCCTATAGAGCTCTTGTGAGAATCTCTTGATGAATTGAGGAAGACCTAATCAAATATAAGATAGATATTTGTGTAGGGGTCTTACCAAGGTGATCAAGGATGTTATACTATGAGCTCACAAGAGTTGTTTGTGATGAGGTAGAAGGCCCAGGAACTGATATGTGAGTGCAGTGAGTGGTAACATTGCATTGGGGATATTTTCCTTTGACATGGATCATGGATACACGTGGGTTCACCTAAGTGATGCATGTAACAATATTCTCATATTTATATGGCACGTTGTTGTAACTAATATTGTTAGTGTGGTCATTTTGATTGTTATTGTTGAACCCATTCTTTGCATTTGATGTGTTGGGACCTTGATTATGTTTGGGAAAGGCATTTTGATATATCTTCAACTAAGCAGTGGATGAGGTTGTTTGGTTTGTATCTACTACAATTTCTCCTTGATCAATGAGATCTTGGATGTAACCCTTAAGCCCTTGAAATTTGTTAGTGGAGTGACCTTTAATCTTATGATAGTCACAATACTCATTCTCTCTATACTAGTTGGGCTTTGGATTTGACTCATCAAAAGGTTTAGTCACAGGATAAGTGACCGTATAATTATCTTGGACTAACCTCTTGAAGACTGCATCTAAGGACTCTCCTAAAGGAGTGAATGTGTGTTTAACATTCCCTTGATTAGTTTGGTTGGATTGTGGGGGAGGACATGGTGTGTCTTGCGGCACAGATATGACATTACTAATTGATGGTGGATAAGAGGCATTTTGTGATCTCTGAGAAGTGTTTGCTACCTGGATATGCTTTGTGTCAATGACACCATCATTGACAACATTTTTGTTTCTATTCTAGTAGCGTGATTTTTCCCAAGATTGTTTTTCTTTATCCTCTTTAAAGATCTTGATGATCCCTTTGGAAATGAGGGATTTTTCAATAGTGGTTCCCTTCTCAATGACCTCTGTGGAGGTGGTAACATAATGGAGGCACAAGTTATGAGCCAATTCAAGGTGAGAGTTCATGAAAAAGATGCCAACTAACTCCTTTTCAAGAAGAGTGCACTTAAGACGACTAGCTAAGGCTCGCCACCTTTGCAGGTAGTTGGAAAAATTTTCTCCATCATGTTTTCTATCTTTTAGGAGATCTAGGCTATTTATGTATTTCTCAAGATTGAAAGAGAAGTGGGTGACAAACTTCTCTGACAAATTGGTGAAGCTAGATATCGACCCTCGTGGAAGACATATGAACCAATCTAGAGCTTGTCCTATTAAACTTCTAGGGAATAACCAAAGAAGGTAATTTGCATTATGTAGAACCTCTTGAAAATGTATGTAAAACTCTTGCAAATGGTTTCGTGGATCACCTTTCCCCTTATATTTGTCGAATTTTAGGATCTCAAAATGTTTTGGGAAGGGGAGGAGTGAAATGGATGAGTCAAACGAGTAAGGACAAATGTCTTCAAACTTAAAGGATTTCTTCAATGTGCCCACCTGCAAGTCTTTTAGAGCAGCTTTCATGTCTTCCCACTCCTTATTAACTGGTGTTGATGGGGGAGAGCCTACTAAATTGGAGTGATCATATGGGGCATATTACTGATATGGCAACAATGAAGGTGGAATAGATTGGTATGATGGAAAAGGTGGATATGAAGTGATTTGTTGGTATTGCTTGACATATGTGGGTTGAGGATTGGTGTAAGTTTGTTGATATGATGGTGGGGCTTGGTAATATGATGAGGAGGCGCCTTGCTGATAGGATGGTGGATGTTGATGGTAGGAAGGATTGGATTGGTAATCATATGTGGGCTGCTATTGGGAAATGTATGGAGGCTATTGTGGATTAGACTGTTGATGGTAAGTGTTTTGTTGTGGCTGCTGAGGATTAGTGTAAGATGGTTGTTGCTGAGATTTCTATGGATTATAGTAATAATAATTGGTGTTGAGGTTGGATGTGGTGGATTGTGGTCTAGGGGCGCCTAGTGGAGGAGGTGGTTGCTAATAAGCGTAGTGGGGAGGTGCTTGATGGTAACAAGGCAAAAAGTAATGCAGGTGAGGTTAGGATTGGTATGGATATTATACCGCAGGGCTACCTTGGGTTTGTTGAGAGGATTGTTGTGGTTGTGGTCTGATTTGTGGTTGGTACGAAGGTTGTGATGGATTTCCCTAAGTTTGATGTGGTGGTTGTGATGGGTTGCCTTGAGGATGATGTGGGGGTTGTTGATAGGGTGATTGTTGTTGATCACCTTGAGTTTGATGCTAAGATGGTGATGGAGGTACGTGAAAAGATGATGGTTGTGGGCCTACATGATTGGGATTGAATGGAGGTGGTGGTAAATTTAATGGATGTGTGTGCATAAGGGGTATATGAGGATGCACAACATCGAAAGGGTTATACACATTACTCCTGGTGTTCCCTGATGACTAACTTGGTTGGTTCAGTGGATGAGGTGGAACAAATGGTGTGGGGGTAGGACCTTGTGGGATGTTTTTACCTGGTGGATTAATAGGACCAAGGCCTTGAGGGTTGGTATAACCAATAGGATTGCTAGTAACAGGACCTTGGGAATTATTAGGGTCAAAGGCCGCACCCATAACTTTAATTGGGGCACGAGTTGTAGGGATCTAATAACACACATTGTTGTCAAATCCAGGTTGATACCATGTGTCTTGTGTGGTAACCTAAGGAACTTGTGGGATTGATAATCCAGGATTAACCTACAAGCTTTGCAAATCCTATGATGGAGGGGGTGTGATATTGAAATACTGCGACATATCAAATCCTGGCAATGGCTTAATACCCCTCATAAGCAATGAGGTGAGGATTTTATCCCCACGCTCAGTGAGAAGATGATCAATCATTTGAACATTAGTAGGATCACTAAGATATTCATCGATAGTGAGCTCAGATTGGGTGGCCATGATTTCTTTAGGAGCAGGGCGTATGAGAATTTTTGTGTTGGATTGTGAAGAGCCACTATTAGTGGGTGGATTCAGAGGATATTGAGGTTGACCACCTTGGGACTGTTGTAGCTCCATGATTTTCTTCACTTATGAGCAGGTAGTAACGGGCATGAAAATGCAAGTGATCGGGAGACTAAGATGATGCTAAGCCCTAAGATGCACTTAAGTGATGATGTCCTAGAGGATGATTAACTAAAGGACTATTAGGATGGTGGATTCATTGATTGATGGGATGCTTGATAGGATGATTATGGATTGTTGATTGGATATGATTAGATTGGAATGATTGGATTAGATGATTGATTGGATTGGATCGACAAGATTAAATTTGAACTAGATTCAAGTGCTCAAGTAGATGATACAGGATGTTGATGATTCGATCAGATGATAAAAAAAGGTGACTACGACACAAATCTACCTCAAAATGGAAGTAGATTGATGAGGCCATGAAGGATTACTGACTTAGGATAGATGACAATCCTAAGTAAGTGTAGATGATACTGATTAGGGTCAGTTGTGTAACCCAAATGGATAAAAAGTCCCTAAAATGACATCTAGGAGACTCAGATTGATGGATCAATGATGGATATGGTATCTAGGGATGACCTAAGATGCACCTATGTGATTAAATTAAGGATTTGATGACTTTTGAAAAATGTAGACATACTAAAATGGCTATTATAGGTAGATGGATGGTGATAAAAAATTTTGATCACAAAAATGGACTCAGGAAATAGTAGGCTTTCAATGGTCAAGAGGGTTCACTCTTTGGTTTTTGTATGGGAGGCAGATTAGCCTCTATGTAAGGCACACTCACCCTTCTAGATCATGGGTTCGCCTTTCCAAAAATTTATAGGTTCGCCTCTATGTAAAGCAAGTCTACCTATCTAAGGTTCATGGGTTCGCCTATATCTTGGACTGTACGGTTGGTATTTTGTAGGATCACCAAAATAGGAAGTAGGATTGCCTAAACGAGACTCAGTATGGATGGGAAAATGCAAGAACACCTCTTGAGAAAATAAGTTCACCTATCTATGTTTCAAGATCACCCTATCTTCAACTATATAGACAAATAGCAGAAATGCCTATCGGTGGAGTGGGATTGTTTGTTTCTTCAAGTGTATGGATGGATATGGTATGGACTCGACACATATTATCCTATGCGGAAGATGATATTGCATATTATAGGGGATGTACAAATAGAGGAATGGGAGACTTATATGTGGAATCACCTATGAGGGAGACGGGATCGCTTGTTTAGAAAATAGGCGGATGCAAGGTCACCTATCTAGTGGACCCTACTAGTGAATTCGTCCCTGACAAAAGCGAGTTCACTGATTGAGATGACTGGACTAGACTCTAACGTGTATTTACCCTTCATAGGGCAAGATCATTTGTCAATAGTGAAAATTCGCCTCTGTAAGAAGAAAATTCACCCTTGAGGGTTGGAATGGACTATGGAAAAGGACAAAAAATAGCAAACAACAAACAATGGGAAAGGACCTACTTGGACTAATGACAAGCACTAGTATCACACAAGAAGAAACACCAAGAAATAAAATCCTAGAATTAGTGATAAGGGTTTACAAACTCAATGTAGGCCCACCACCTTAAGGGTTACCCAAGGTTAATACTCCATGATACCAGGGTGGTTCTCTTGATCACCCTTTCTCACGAAGGTGGATAGCTAGAGATTCAATGGCATAGGGTCATCAACAAATTCCACTAGCTCACCTTCACTCTCTCACTTGGGAACTATCATAGTTCACCACGAGGATTTATTTCTCTACCCAAGGGAGTATGTGGTGAGTAACTTCAGGATGCCATTCGCAATCCTACACTACACCAAGTCGCGACTAAACACGGGTCTTATCTAGGCTATATAGACTCTCTAAGGAGTCCTCAATACACTAGGAGGGTGTGTGAGGCACAACTGTGAACATCAACCCATCACAAGTGTGGATCAGGAGCCCCAACAAGGTACTGGTAACTCAGACCAACCATTTGCACCTAACTAGGAATCACCTTAGTATTAGTGCTCCACCAAACACAACGTGACTGGATTGGGGTACAACTTTGGCTCTTCCCCCTTTATATTCCCCTCTAGCACACATGGTTGAGATCGTCTCTTGGGGTAATGAAATCCCCAAGCAGGTCTCCTAAAGGGAAGGAAATACTAGACATTTCTAATCCCTAGGCTCACACATAGCACAAGGGGAGAGGATACACATACTAGTGCTCCTTGGTGGACTCAACCGGACTTGAGCTTTCTACAATTTCTAATCCTCGGGATCACTGTAAAATGCAAGGAGAGAGCATACATTGATAGAAAAATCCAAACATGAAAAACAAGATTAATTGACCCTTTAGCGAAATTGAAGTGTTCCTAGATTAGTATGAAAAATGACACACACACAAACTACTTTAAGGGTCTTCAACCGATCATCCTACAACAAAAAAATTAGTAGTTTGATCTTTGATCTTGGATGAATGATAACCTGCACAACGATTAGTGAAATATCACAAACATAGAAAAACAATTCAGCTAATTAGTACCCAAATCCAAAGCAAAACAAGAGTGTAAAATGAAAAATTTAGCGTTCTGGATTACCTCAGGTTCACCCTTGTGCAGGGTGAGTTCACCTTTGTATGGATGTTAAGGTCACCTTTCTAAGGAATGGGCGAATGTGATATCGCCTATCAGGTGGAGAGGCATGTGCGACTTCACTTTTATGACCTAAGCATAATCACCTTTTATGTTATCATGTTCGCCTGTTCGTACCAAGTACGACGGGTTCACCCCTGAAATTTTGAATCTTGATGGTAGGTTGCAGATTCGCCTTTTTAGTGAATAAGTGAGCACGTAGTTGCTTGTGTCCGAGCAGGATTGCCCCTACGTCAAGCAGATTCGCCCGTCAGGGTGGATTTGCCTCTGTACTCGAGATACGAACCTGCAAAATTTAAAACAACACAAAAAATGAAAGTAGACCCATGATGTGGGTCCGACTGGATGTGCCAAAAATGTGTGTAGGCATTCTAATCCTAAAAATGCAATACAATTGAAGGAAATGCAAATGAAAGAACACAAAAAAAACTCAAGATTGTCCTAGCTTAATCCAAACAAATACATAAGAAAATAGCAATTTTACCTTGTTTGAATTGTTTCCTTTGGCTGGCCCTTTGGAGATGATTTTGTGTGCTCCTTTGCTAAAAAAATACCTCTAAATGTTGCTCAAAATGATGTGGATGCAATGGAATCCATGGATGGGTGGTTGGATTCAATATGAGGGTTCAAAGTGTTGTAACAATGGTGGCTTGGATGCTTGAATGTGTGTGTGCTCAAAGTTTGCTAAGTGTGTGATAGATGAAAAATGAGGCAAAAATCACCATATTTAGGGAAAAGGCCTCTAAAGGAATGGATGACCAAGATTCATCCAAGAGGAGGATATCAATGGCTAGGGTGAGTTGAGATCTCACAAGCCATCACATAAAGACATGTGGCAGGTGATGTGGACAAGGAATGGTGATGTGGAGATGAGGTGGAAAAGGTAAGTCTTGTCTCATCTGCCAACATTATGGGATGATGTGAAAATAGAAGAATTTTAAATTCTTCTAAAATCTCCTGTGGTTTTGGAGATTTGACCTTGGGATTGGGGGAAGGAATTTTAAATTAGTCCTTTATTCCTCCAAGGGTGTTGGAGAAATAAAGTGGAATTAAAAATTCCACCTAGGATGTATGGGGGAAATAAAAAGGAATTTTAAATTCCTTGGGAGGTGGAGATAACTTCTCCAAATGTAGAAGGCTTTTAATGAAGGTTGACTAAGGGTACATACCATAAATGGCATGAGGATTAGGTTAGGTTTAATTACTAACTTAGGTTGTGCAAATGGAGGATTAGATAGGTTAATGGGAGATTAAGGGCAAGTTGCAAGATATGGAAGATGTGACCCTAATTATGATTAGGAATGTGCACATCATAATCACAGATTAATCAGACTAATCTGGATTAGGAGAGGATTATGGAGGATGGGACAAGGAGAGAGAAAGAATGAATTTAAAAATTGATTTTAATCATTTGGAAAAAGTGACTAAATTAAATAAATTGGACTATTTATTTAATTTAGAGAAGAATAAGGTAAGGTATTTAATTAATTAATCAAACACATTAGGAGACATTAGGGCTAGGATGAATATTAACTAAATAATGAGTTATTTAATTAATATAGTATAGGGATGCAGAATAGAAGAATATAAGGGCGAATTTGACCATATGGGGGTGGTCAAATTCAGGTGTCTACACCGACATTCTACAAATAGTATAAATAGTTTACAAACATATAAACCCTTTCTATAGTATAATAACTATATACATTTAAACCCAAAAGAAAGGTTTCCCAAAGCAAGAGATAGTCAAAGATCTTTCAAAAGACTTTCAAGCATCAAACACACTTAAAAGATAATCTTTTCAACATGACATCATAGTAAACAAACTTTTCAACATAATAAGGGAGTAGAAAACAACATGCCTTTTTAAAGCTCCAACTAAATAATCTTCCCTCCTAGCTTGATGGTTCAAGATCACTTGCTACTTCCACTACTAACAACCAAAATACCTCTACTAGATTCTCTCTAGATCTCTCAATAAAATAATATAAAATAACTAGTAACTCTCTCTCTCTCTCTCTATATCTCTATCTCACAATTCTCAATTCACTCTCACAGAATTTGTTGTAGAATAACAAAAAGAAAATCATAAAGATAAGTTTAACAATTGGTAGAATGGGAACCTCTAATTATACTAATTTGTGAGTAACTAAAGGCTAAAAACAAGTAATTATTTCTTTAACCTTTCATCCTCATACAATGACTCACTCACAAGTTTGCAACACATGGCATTCCTCACCATGTAAATGGCTGAGTTGACTTGATCTTTGGGATAACAAGCTCAAAATAGGTTTCCTAATTCAAATTCCATTACAAAATGTTGCCAATTTTGCACTTGATTGAGTCTAAATACTTATTTGTAGGCTTATACGAATTCAAAGACTTCTTTTGCATTCCAACCTCTAGCAAATATGGCAATACCTCTTTACTTTTGACACCACGTTCATAGCACGAATTTGACATAAACCACATATTTCTTAAACAACATTTACTTCATTCTCTAATATTTTCACAATGGTATTAGCTTAGATGTGCTTTGTTTCATGCTTTGACTTGGTCTTTAAAGATTTTATGCGTTGGATTCTTGCCTATAAAATTTGTGCCATATACTTTATGTGCCATATGTTACCATATGTGCTTTTCTTTATAATATTAATAATAATAATCAACACTTATTCAAGTGCTTGGGAATTATATCAATAGCTTTATTCATATATATTATATATATGTATATAATATACACATTTATTTATTGAAGTATATATATAAAGAATAGTATTACGTATATATATATATATATATGTTACTATATCAACTTACACATATATATATATTAATATATACATATACTACATATATATAACACACTCAAACATACAATTTCATCGATCATTATATATACATGAAACGTATACATACATACATACATACATACAAACATATATATATATATATATATGTCACTTAGTCCAATCTGTATTCCCATGCATATGGGTAATCCGTCCATTAGAATGCATAGGTACATCTACCTACATAAACTCATGTACACATTTACTCACATGTATGAGTGTGCCAAAGACATGTACATATATACATATATACATTAAATACATATATCTCATCGATATACAAATAAACACTCAAGGAAGGACTTCAATGAAACTTCAAGACTTCATCTCATCCCTCATTCAAACATTCACAAACAAGGTTGCAATTTGAAATATAAATATTCATAATCAAATTAGAAGATCACTTATCCATTACCCAAACCGACTTGACTTAACTAAGACCAAGGTGTGAGTGTGTGAAAGCTCAATAAGTCCAAATTTAAAGGTTACCAGACCAAGTTCTTCTCCTGAGTGATACTTCCCCTCTCTTTTGAAGGCTTGATATTGTTCTTGCATTCAACTTAGTTCACCATAACAGTAGTTAGCCAAATCAATGCATCATATACCTCACATACATGTCATATTCACATTATATATTTCATATACTGAATCATAAATAATTTAATTGAATCAAACATTCATTCAACATAATTACATTAAAATTCATAAATAAAACACAAGTGATCCCACAATACTGGTTTACAATTTTTGGCCAAATTGGACATTGAATTGATTTTTTTCACTAAATCTTCACTTTCGGGCACCTATAGCGGCTAAACCATGATAAATTTAAAGATGATGCAAACTAGTGATTTGTGACATTTTTTCTGTAGATTCTAAATATATTTTTTTCAAAAAAATTTGAATCAGATTGCACTTCTTTTTCCATCTCCTTCGAAAACTAGTTTTTAATAGTAAACACCATTTTTAAAGAGTGACGTCACTGGCTAACACATAACTTTTTTTCTATGAAGAATAAAATTCTTTTTTTTTTGAATTTAGATTCATAACTATGATATCTAGTGCATGGAATTGGTTTCATAGCATTTCATTAAATAATTTTTCTTAATTAAGTTTCAAAGTCAAACCTTTATAATTTAGACATGATTCACTAGCTAAAGTATAACTTTTTTTGTATTTATCGAAATTCATTTTTTTTTTTGTTGGATCAAGGACATCAATATCTAGCGCATTGATATTTTTCAATTTTATTTTTTGATAATATGCTATTTTTCCACATGTGTAGAACAGAGAGCTTGATTTTCGGTAAAAAACCCATGTTTGATCAAACTAAGAAATAAAATACATAATAAAACCAAAAAATATTAAAATTATATTCGATGGATAGCTCATTCCAAGGACTACCATCATCCAGTTGGGTTTGTGAAGTCTTCTCCATTTTCATCCTCAACTCGAGCTTCGAAGGGAAAAATTCTGCAAAAAATTGGTGCAAGAGGGGGAGAAGGGCAAAAAAGGGGGGTTCGAATGAACCCAGGTTCAAGCGAACGCCCCCTTGGAGGTTCGCTAGAACTAGGATTTGAATGAGCCCAGGTTCAGGTGAACCCCCTTAAAGGTTCGCTAGAACTAGGGTTCATTTGAACCCTGGTTCGAGCGAACCCCCCCTTTTATTCAATTTTCCATTGTCTTCATTATTAAAAAAAATGCCAAAAAAGTGGGTCCCATCATTTAATAGGGTTCGCTCAAACTAGGGTTCATTCGAACCCTATTTAGGTCCATTCAAATACCCCAGTTCCTGTGAACCCCTAAAAAGCAATTTTTTTCTTTCATAGGAGCGGTTTTGCAATTTTCCTTCTTCATTGGAACTGCAAACCAGTATTGTGGGATCACCCACATATTCACATTTATTGAAGCAATTTACCAAACTAGGTAATAGTAAATAGATAATAACACATGAGGTGTAACACGTTTTCTTTTTTGTAAGTTAAAACTTTGCAATGTAGTATCAATGTATTACTTCTAGTTCAACCACAACATTTTACTAGCCATATCTCTATTAATTTACATACCTAGTATGTATCTTGTATCTTTCAAATCTTTCATTTATTATTTCTTTAAAATTTGAACTTTGAATTCATTAATTATTGCCTTATCAACCTATCATCAACAGATAAAATAATAAATAAAATGTTAATATCAACATGTAAGAAAAATGATCAACTTTACTCCTAAAAAAAATTAATTCTACAACATATAAATCAAAATTGTGATACCACATACATAGTGATTGCTTGAAACTAGACAATAACCTTATTTATTTACAAGCTATATTTTCCTTCCCCTTGACCTCAAGTTCTTTAGGTTGTTTGACATAAATTTTCTCCTCTAAATTTCCATACAAGAATGTAGTTTTAACATCTAGATGTTCTCCTTCAAGACTAAAATTAGCAATAATGGACAATATAAATCTAATGGAATTTGATTAAGCTATAGTCCAAAGAGAATCTCATCAAAATATATTCCCTCAATCTCAAAGTGTCCTTTTGCCATCATTCTTGCTTATACCTTTCAATGTACTATCTACCCTAAATTTATTTGTGTACATCTATTTGTAGTCAACATATTTCTTTCTTTAGATAGATTAAATAGATCACAAGTATCACATTTATCTAAGGTCAACATCTCCTCCCCCATGACCTTCTTCCAAGACTTGCTTTCCTTAGAAGTTAGCATTTCCATCATGGATCTTGGTTTGTCATCAATACAAGAGAGAGTAAACAAACAATGAAAATCTAGTGGATTGTACTTGTTTAGTTCCTTACATTGTCTTTTAGATCTTGCCATAGGTGGTAGAGAAGTAACCTCTTTAGACCTTACCTTTGATCTTGCTTCCGGGCTTCTTTATTTCCATCCTCATTGTCATTTTATATTCATTTGTAGATGCATCTTCTTGCTCTCATTTATTCTCAAAATGCATCTTGTTTCTCTTTGATTTCTTTGGTTCTTCATCCTTGGAGAAAAAATTAAGTTCTTGAAAACAACATCTATTAAATAGATAAATTTGAGGGTTAGAGGATTATAAAGTTTATACCCTTTTATATATTCATTATTTCTTATGAAAATCTATTTCTTGACTTCCTAATCTAACTAATGTCTCACAACCAAATACCCTAAGATGCAAAACATTAGGACTTTACTTGTCCACATTTCATAGAGTGTTATATTCTTCCAAACAAAAGTAGAAGAAGTGTTTCCCAAATAAAAAACAATACTTATAGCTTTAGCCCAAGAATTTTATGCTAAGTATGCACTACTTAACACACTATTAGCTCTACCATTAAGCTTTTATTCATTCTTTCAACTACCCCATTCTATTGTAGTGTATAAGGTGTATTTTTTATTTTATAATTGTAGTGTGTTTACAAAATTCTTCAAAATCCTTAGAGTAACACTCTTCTCCATTATCTAACCTCAAAAAATATGTTTTCTTATCTATTTATTTTTTTACAATTCTTTTAAACTTCTTATTTTTTTAGAAAATCTCAAGCTTGTCTTATAGAGAATAAACTCATTTTTGCCTAGAGTAATCATCAATAAAATAAACATAGTAATTATATTTTCTAATAGAAGGAACATCCATAGGACCAAACACATTATTGTTAATCAATTCTCAAATCATACCTACTCTAATACTTTCAAAAGAAAACTTCACCCAAATCTACTTACCAAACACATAATGTTTAAAAATAAAACCCAAATAGTCTAAATGATTAAGCACATATCTTTATTCATCAAGGCTTTAAAACATTTTCTTAGCTATGTGACCCATTCTATCTTGTCATGACAAATTTAATTCAATTTCATTTACAATAAATAAATTACACAAATAAATTCTTCCAACTTAAAAAGAATATCATGTCTAGTCTATTTATCCAACACCAAATTCTCTCTTTCCAATGTAGAGTCCTTTTCATCAAAAGTGACATGCAAACCAAAATAATTCATCTTAAAGATAATGTGAATCCATGATAAAACAAACAATGACAATGAAAAAAAAACTTATACACTTAAACAAAATCATAAAACATATTTTTTACTTTTTATTGATTCAAGTTTAAATTTAATTTAATAATACTAACGAAAATCAAATATCCACTTAAAATGGATATCCTTTTCTTATGTATAATATGTCTTTAGCCTTTAAAATTTTCATTATCAAATGTTGAAGTGGTTGTTTCTATTAATATTAAAAGGTTGGAAGGGCCCTTACCAATTAATAAATACATGTTACTCTTCAACGCCGACGGTTTGAATTCCTCTCTAACGAAAGTCCTCATCGGTTTCAAAACCTTCGTCTTAACCAATACCTATAAGATATCCCATGTTCCAAAATTCTATTTTGACCATACATCTAATTAACAAATATTAACAAACCGCCATCTTGACGTAGATAAAAGGGAGTGTTTGGTCAATGGGCTTCTTTTATAAGCAATGGAACAAATATGCCTCATTTAAAAGCCATCTCATGTGATTTCATAACTATATTAAATTTTAACCTTAAGACTCCATCAATGGCATCTCCTCTAACTTTATTTATTGTTCATTCTCCCACCTTCACTCTACATCAACATTTGTTTAAAATTTCAATAATTTCCCACCACTTTGAACCAGCTCTAAAATTTTCAACAAAAGTAAACCTTTGCTATAAGCTAAGTAAAGAAGATGATTTCCAAGCAGTCAAGGATGACAATCAGTTATGTTCAAATGGACACTTAGACTTAGCAACGAAGATAATTATTGACATCTCTTAAGTGTTATTATTGGTCATAAAGACTTTTTTTATAGAAAAAGTATATATTATTAATAAAAAAGAATGTACAACATAAAAAGTTTAAAAGAGGCACTTTCAAGACGAGAATCTTGAAAGAAGTAACTTAAGCATGAATATAACTACAATAAAGCATTACAAAGAGGAATAGATTAGCGTAAAACACCTGAATGAAACAATACAAGTGCAAATTGCAAATTACAATAACATAAATATCACTTTTCTCCAAGAGTATATAACACATATAATTTTAGTCTACCTTTTCCTTACTACATGAAAGTGAGTTTATCTCTTTGAACATCGACATTTATTCTTTGAACTGGTTTATTGTTGCTTGTATATCATTGCATGGATCATGGTATTGTCACTTCGAACCACTATTGTCTCAATCTATAATGCACCACCCACACCTAAAGTTACCTAAATAATTAAATTGTCATGCCTACCACTACTACCTTTACTCAACATTTGTCATTCTCCTTATGTCAACTTGCACATCTCATTTTACAAAAGACCCCTACTTCCCACAATGCTACATGTTTTATCAATCAAAACTATATAAATATATATATGTATGTTACAATTTCATAAAAGATACATGGACCCAAAATATCTACTCCTAATCTATGTGAACATGTTATGAAAAATGCTAAATATTTACCTTCCAAAAAAACCTAGAATGTAATTTTTTTCTCTCAATTTTTCCTCTTGATTATAGTGGAATTAAGTTTGGGAGTCCCAAATATATCTTTTTTAAGTACATTATGAAACAAGAGAAAAGGCTTCATGATGGCATCTGCTTCACCCTAAAGATCATGCACAAATTTGCTACCACTTTGTGCCTGTTACAGAAGGAGAATTCCACGGAAAAGGCTGAGGAGGATGTTGCCTGCAAAGAACTTCTTAAGTTCCTCATTGAAGACTAGGCTACAATAACTCTGATCAAACCATGCAGTGGAAAGAAGGATTAGGCATGCGGGATGATCGACATTTTGGCTGGGTCTGGCCGCTCTGGCCAACATTTCTTTTTGTTTTTTCTAGGGATAATTTCATGGTTTATATGTTTTATGCTGACTGGTATGACCCTGGTGGTCATTGGTTAAGATTGTTTTAAATCATGGTTTCATGATGAACATTAGTATTAGTAAACTCAATAGTTTGGCGAGATACATTTTATATTTTGCTAATGCTAAGTGGTTGATGGTTAGATTGTCCATAGTGTTTACTGGTTATATGGTTACTCTGATGGTGATTTTGTTGTGGTTTTTGATATAGATTGTTTAGGGTGTCTGTTTAGGTGTTTTGACCCTGTTGTTTGTGTGTTGATGATGTTCATTTTGCTATTGATGGCCTTTTGGGCTTTGTACTAAAGGGACAACACCCTAGTTTTGCTACTTTTTATATAAAAAATAAGAGAACTTTGGAATTTTTGCAACTTCAAAACTTGATGATGATTATTTTTTAATCTCAAATTGATAAATTAAGAAGAGTATCTAGAAAACTTTGAAAATTTTAAAAATATAATATGTCTCATTATAATTTTAATTGTTAATTATTATTAATTGTGTACCTACATTGTGTCTAAATTCCTAATAGATATACACATTGAAAAATGTCCATAACTTTCAAACTATTTATCCTTTCTCAAATTTCAAAGATGTGTCACACTATAGATTTCATTGGCTACATGTTTTTAAAATATATTTAAATTTTTATATTTTTGACCAAGTTAAATTGGACAATTTTTTTTTTTAATATTTTCAAAAAAATTCACTAAAAACTCATAAATAATTATTTACTAACCAAAAAAATCACAATTTTATTTTTTAATAAAATTTTTTGACGTGACTTGTTAAAATATTTATTTTTCACCAAATTAAATTTAAAAATTCAAAAGAAATAATAGCACCTAAAGTACATTCAATTTCCTTCAATTTTTTATTGCTGCCTTTTCTTAGATTGTGTAGATAATTTATTCAATCATTCACATGAAGTTAATTTAGTTTCCTTTTTAGCATTTTCATTTCCACTTTGGGGGTATTATTTAGCCCATCATGATTGCACACTCACTCTCAGAAACATGAATTAAAATATGATGCAATACATTAGAAAATGTTTCACTCTTCCATCACTAAAAGACAAGTTTACCTTTCCCTAGCCAATTATTTTGAGTGAGTTGTTACCATCTAGGAAAACTAATCCTCTATCGCACTCCTTGTACTAGAAGTACCACTCCTTATGAGGATTTATACGAAGAAAAGCCCCTAAGTTAATTAGCCAAGAATCATCACCAAAAATGTTAGTAGAAATAAGATCATCACTAGTGAATTTATCATTACAGTGTGAGGATATATTAGAGAAATCACCAAATCTATCTTTATTTCTTTATTTACATTCTTTCTTCATGTGACCTATCTTATCATAATTATAGTGTTTTACTTTAAACTTCGTAGAAGTTTTAGACCCACCCTTTCACTTGGATTTTTTGTTATCTCTTGACTTCTTACCCACTCTATCTTTGACCTCGGGCTCCTACAAACAAGCCATGCTTAGAATAATCATCTATGCACTTTCTCTTGATCTCATAAACTAGCAAAACTCTAATAATATCCTCAATTTTAGGTGAATAATAGTTTCCACTAATTGTTATAATCATTTTTTTTCATGAATCAAGTAAAGAACAACATAAAATAATGCATTTAACATATTCTTCTAACTTTACTCCAATTGAAATTAGTTGAATCAAGATTGAATTCAATACAATAAAATTATCATTTACATATTCCCCTTCAATTTTTAAGAATATAACTTTCTTTTCAAGAATAGTTTATTCACTAGACTCAGACATATACAAGGTTCCTATCTTTTTCTACAACAGATATGCAATATGTTTTAATACATTCATCAAAATATAATTTTAAATGCATAAACTTATAATACTTTTATCTTTCTTATTCGATTTAACACAATTCTCATTAAACATAGTAGAAGGATTTATTGAGAATATAATCTAGTCCATTGATCTCTCTCCACCGAGACTTCTTCAACCTTTAACTTCCATTATTTAAAATTTTGAGCATTGAATCTTTCAATATTAGATCTCAAAATTTTTTCCCATGATTCTATTGTACAAATCTTTGAATTCTCACAAAATTGACAAAAAAACTCACTAAAACTAGGAACAATATAACAAGAAAAAAAGTCCCCTTTCTTCCAATAAGCCTTTGGTGTAATTTCCATAGGCATTTATTCATTTATCTTCATCATATTTTGGAGTATCAAAGTTATATGATACTATAATACATTATTTTTATTATGAATTGGTGATCACTTGTGGATACCAATGTTCTAATTTCAAAATTTTAATATGTACATATGTGAATATAAGACTTTCATGTGTGTGTTTATATTGCTTGGTATTTCAACTTCACTATTTTCAATTAATGATATGTTGAGTGGGTGGATCTAGTTCCTTCAAATTATTCTTTGAATGATTTATTGCATCAAATCATACTTCTTGAATGCTTAATATAACTAAACTATGCACATTAGATGCTTATTATTTAATTATGCAATTTTATCATTCACTTTTGCTATTGTTACATATTGAAAAAATGTGTGAAATATTTGATTGAGTGTGAGAATATATAGATGTTTGACCAATGGTTGGCATGTGGAGAATGTTGATGTGAATATTACTATCCATCTCACCTTATTGGTCTTTGTGTTGTTGAAACCCATGAAAGCCTTATTTGAATCAATTATGATTTTGGATCCTCGTGTTAGACTTGTGAATGTGTCTTTTTGGGTGGTTTGAATATTATTCATGTGATTGCTCAATATGTGCAAAAGAGTTATAATCCATTTGAAATATTAATTATGATAATAATGTTAAAAAAAGAAAAGTGGTTGTTAAGTTAATTATGTAGAAATAAAAATATTGTGTGAGATGTATTTCTAGTTTAATTGTTAGTAAAAGTGAAATTAGAAGTATTTCTTAAGGAATATTTATTTTAAAATATCAATTTAAGTTAAAAAGAGAAAAGAAAAAGGGTCTTATACGGGAAAATGCTTACTTTTATTTTGATTTGTATTGTGTAGAAAAATATAAATTAGAGAGTAAACTTGTTTGAAAACCCTTCCTTTGAAAGAAAAAAATAATTTTTTTCTTGCTTGGATTAGATTATTGGAAATTAAGGAATCATTGAAATATTTACATTAAATTCTTGAGATAAATTCTACCTTGCTTCTAATTTATAAAGTGAATTTTAAATTTGAATTTTTATTTTTAAACTATTTTTGGAAAATATATTTTCCTATCAAACCTCTGGTCAATTTTTTTAAAATTAAAAAAGAAAAGAAAAGTGAATAGAGTATTGTTGGGTAGGATTATGCTACGAGGGTATTCTTGCAATTTTAAATTTTTTATATTTAATTTTTGAAGAAAATATGTGAATATGCTCCTTAAACCCTATCAAAAATATTTCAAAAATTTATGTGTTTGAAAAAGTGTGATTTTGGGTAGATTTAGAGAAAATACGTATTTTTAGAATTTTGAAATTACAAATTTAAAAATTTGGATTTTTTTTTGTGAAGGATGCTTCAAGATCCATCAATGGTTGTCCTAGGATAACTAAAAAATTAATAATTTAACTTTTTTAATTTAAAAAAATGAAAAGTATTTATTATGTGGAGATATGTATTTTTCCAAAAAAATTAATTTGTATGTGCCTTGGGATACATATTTTCATGGAAAACAATATTGTACCTATTCTTAGACTCTTTGAAGAAAATTGACCCTTGAATTGTATAGGATGGGGAATGACCATAAGGGGCTTGGAGTGGTTGATTCCCAAACTCATGGGATGAGGTTTGGAGAAAAATTGATAAAGAAGCCTTGCTTAAATCATGTAAATAATATAATAAAACACCCAACTTGTGGGACAAGGTTGGAGGAAAAGTGTTGAAGAAGCCTTGCTTGAGATATGTAACTAAAAGTGTAAAAAAAAAACAACTCATGGGATGAGGGTGAAGGAGAGGAAGATAAATAATCCTTTCTTGGATTATGTACTATGAAATGAAATATTGAATCTAAGAAACTTAATTGTGTGAAGTTAATAATGAAGTTTGGGTTAGGAAAATCATGTTGAAAAAGTGTCCTTACTACCCAAGGTCGGTAGAGCACACTAAAAGTGCCCCTACTTACCTCTTTTGGAAAAGCATCCATGTGGTTTATTCTTACTTGAGACCTTGGGGTCTATTTCACTTTCTATCTTGGTTTTGGATAACTAAGAGGAAGTCCACTCCAATGCCTTAACTACTCTCCATTTGTCCTTATTGATTGGATTGAGCACATCCAATCTTGGGGTTAGATAACTCTTGTGTAAGTTTGATGTATTCCTTGATTGTCTTATGTGCTTGTGAGAATAACTTGTGTGACTCTTGTGTGCTTGTGTTGTTGCCTTCCTGAGACTATTGTATGTGTGTGACCTTAGCTATGGAAATAATGTATACATGATCTTCTTCTATTTATCTCAAGGGTTTCCTAAAGACAAATAATAATCTATTGTGCTCAAGGATGGTAATATGGTTGGGAGGTGAGTATCATGCCCATTGGTCCATCATTGAAGAGCTCTCAAGATTTGGAAAAATCTTGGCTCAACATGTTGCATTATGCTTTATGATTATTGAAGCACCTTGAAGGTGGCTTATCTTGATGTAATATTATTATTTGTGTCATGTATGTGTTGGAGTATGATCCTCCCATGTTTGGGAATTATCTTATAACTTGGCATTGCATTATGATCTCATTTGGTTGATATTGGATCATTGTATTGCAAGGAGATTGTCATGTTGGAATAATTATCTTAATTGTAAAAATGATTGAATTGGGATGTTGGTGTCCTCTTTTATGTATTTTATAATCATGTTTATGGATGTATATGTGTAAGCTATATTTTATTATCACAATGATTGTATGTTCTATCATTTTCTTTGGTCTATTTTAATGTTGGTGTCAAACAAGCATGACATTTGTTTATATTTTCTCATGTTTTTTGGTGTATTCCTTTTCATAGTGTTAAGAAGAAAGTGTCACTTTTCTCCTCATTCCTTTGGAATTTCCTTTAGGAGGCTCTCATTTTTCTAGGGAAGTGTCAAAAATCCCTAAAGAATCTTCCTCAAAATGTTTCTAAGCAACATATAAATCAAGGAATTTATGACTCAATGAGTGAAGAAACTATCCCTTGCTAGTTTCCTGTCCTTAGAGATTTATTTCTCTATTTTTCCTTAGTGAGAATTGATTGTTGGATCAAAACCAAGTCTTGGAACTCAAAAAGGTTCAAATTCCACGAGGAAATCCATACTCTACCCTTATTTGAGTTTCATGTAGACAAGTTATTGACATTGAAGTAGACTCCAAACTTCATATTATGTCTAGTTCCAAGTTTATGTTCAAATATTGCTTTGTGAAATTTTTTGGCAAACCATAAGAGTTAAGATGGACTAGTGACTTGGGAAAATTTACCAAGTGCACATAGAGTCCCAATTTATACATGCTAAAAAGGTGGTTAGGAGTTTTGGTATGGTGGGTTGTAGGGATTGTGTCAAAGTAGGGACTTGGAACCAAAGGCTCAAAGTCTTGATAGTTGTTTGAAACCTACAAGTGAGTCAATGAAGGAGTTCACATAGTATCATGGGTCATAGAGGGTGGAAGGAACCAAGGAGTTGGAACAAGTCCCAAGTTCACATATAAAATCAAGGTATATGAAGGATTGTTTAGTGTTGTTGTAGGACCTAATTTGCAATAAAAACCTCAAACTTGGAAAAAGTCCCAAGTTTGAGTAGGGGCCTATGATTTATGAGCCATTGGGTCTAGTTAGTTTTCTATAGAAGATAACAAAGGTATAAGAGGAATTGGTACTTGGAACATTTTCTAACTCCACATCAAACCTTAAATTCTGATCTATATGCAAATTCTTTTTGAAGCCCAAGATAGTAGTTCTAACCCTTCTATTTGTCATAGCCTAGTGGAATTTGGAGAGTGGGTTAGTAGAGAGGTTTGAAGGGTGTTTCATTGGTTTTGGGAATCTTATATCTCTTCCATGCCAATCTTGGTGTCATGACCCAAGGCATAATTAAATCTTCTACTTGTGTTCTCTTGTTGTTTTGGTGTTCATGATAAGTGTGTCATCACGGGTTGCATGTGGCACCTTGTGCATGTTGGGTTATTTTTTGGCTATGTATTACCACATTTTTATCACAAAAAAATTGATTTGTTTTTTTGTTTTCTAATGTTCTAGTGTAAATTTTGGGGAATTACATTTGATTTTTGGATACCAAAACCATTGATGTGTGGTTTTGATAACAAATTTAAAAAATTATAGCCAATAATTACAACAAAAATTTAAATTATGTGATCAAACTGTTAGTGTAATAAAGTCGTCACCTAATTAATTAATTAATCATTAATTAATTGGGTCACTTTATGCTTTATTACACTTAAGCTAAACTTAGGAGTGCTTTTATTTAATTATTTGCTTTTATTAATTAGTTACATTTTGCATGATTAAAGCTTTTAATATTAGAACATGTTGTCTCATTTATTCATATGAGGACACTTGTCATGTTCTAATCTAACCCTAATCTAGGGTTAGCTTTCGTCCTTTTCATAAGGATTGATTCATTGTAATTGTTTTTCAATTATCTACGACAACATATTCATGACAGTTGTTCACATAATGTAAAATTGGTGTTTTCATCATATATGAGTTGTAGGGCAATCATATATTGCTTATTTATTCATAGTGTGATAGGTTTATCGTTGCAGGTGTTTCATGGGAGCTGTGGATTAAATCAGTCAATTCCAACATGGTATCAAAGCACCAGATCTGCAACTGCCTTGTTTGCTTTTTTCAAAGAAATCAACTCATGCATTAATATTTGTGATCCATGGTCAACTTTTTAGCATTCCATTGAATCCAGAGCTATTGGAACAGTTAGGTTTTCCTTTCGTTTCGTCAAAAAAGGCCTCTGTTTGTTAGATCTACAAGGGTTTGCGGATCTAGAGCGTACCTGCAATTTTGGATCATTTTGAGCCAAAACAGACCTCACCATTGCGTTCAGAGCACCCAAAAACCCCAAAATTGACTGTCAATTCATTGAAATCAGACACAGTGACTCCGGGAGGCAATTTTTTTTCATTTTTGGGTCATACAACCTGGTACGACACACAATCCAAGAATTAAAAAAAAAACACAGTGTTAATGGTGCCGCCATCAGTAAACCGCTAGTGGTTAATGCTAGTGGCTAGTCTAACCACTAGGTTTTCCCTCAAACCCTTTTGGAGCAGTTTTGGTATTTTGGCCATAACTTTTGTGTCCAAACTCGGATTTTCGAAAAAAAAATATCGCCGAAAAGTTGGTTCTGAGCCCAATCTAGTGGTATAGGTGGTTTTTTCTTTTTTTTTGTTATGTTGCAGTTTTTTCCAGTCAAAGTTAGATCATCATTTTTGTGCTTATGGGGGCATATCTTTTGCATGCGGTCTTCATTTTTTAAAAAAAAATAGGAGTTGGAAAGCTGGTTCAGTTCTCTACATAGTGATCAGACTTATTTTCCTAGATTTTTCCCTAGGTAAATTTTATTCAGATTTTTATGTTTACATAATTTTCTTAATTACGTGGATGTTTTGGCACTTGGGAATGCTTTGTTTGCGTCATTTGGCTCTATTTCACATGTTTTCCATGCAGTAAAGTCAATTTTCTCATATTTTTTTCATTTGAAGAGTAATCATGGGTTTTTCTACTCACCCTTCTGCTATAATCATAGAACGAGATAATTATGAGTCATGGGAAAAGGGCATACTTACACATTGTAGGTGGCTTAATATTTTACCTCATTTATATGACCTCATAACTGAAGAAAACACACCAAGGAGAAAAATAGTTTGGGATATCATTAGAGATCATTTTATCTCTCTCCATACCTAGAGGATCCTACTTTAGATTGTCTCTTACCCATGGCTACTACAGATTGTATACCCATTGATGATGCTACATTAGAGGACCTAGAGTATCTAGCAGGTCTTGCACGTTTTGATGGATCAAAGGCTTGTCTTCTAGTTCCTACTCTTCAGACTGAGATTACACATGCATCATCCATTGTTCCTAATGATATCGGTATCACCACATTGGCCCCTATGGATTTAGTTCAACATCATGACCATCTTGGTCATTCATTTTCTGCTACATCATGGGATTCTTATCTTGCAAACACATCATTGTTTGTTGAGTCTCACACTACAGATCTTGAGGATTATATTGAGGACATACATCTCCTCTATCTTTACAGTCAGATTATCACTATACACCCACCATTATCAATGCATTCAGAGGTTTTATTTCAGGAGTCTTCACATCAGTTTGGATTTGGCATCAGTTGTTTCAATTCAGACACAGAGATTCTTCAGTATCCTATCATGGCACACATCTTAAGACATATTGGTTCATCACTCTTCACAGGGTTTCTTTGACATCATCCCTTGGATCCGTTTCTTCCCAAGGGGAGGAATGTTATTTGCTACTTTAGGATCTCTTTCTAGATTCTACATCAGGCATCCACCATTACGACAGGAGTTTCTTCATTGTGCGGGGGCCTTCAAGTCTCTTTCTATCTCTCTTATGGATACCATTGTATATGTACTTATGTAATAAAAGTTGTCTTTGTGGGGTATCATGTAATCCACCTTCTATCCTTCTTCTATTAGTGCATTACATTCTTTTCTTTTCTCTCTTTTGGAGGGGAGTTTTATTCCCATGAGGTTTTCTTCCTTTCTCTAGTTATGAGAGTTTCATTTATGTACATGGGTACCTCATCAGCCGTTAGGGCAAGACCCCTTCATGCATCCATCAAGTATTTCTTTATCATAGTATAGTTTCTCCCTAGTTCATCTTAAGGGGGGGTGTTAGAGTAATAAAGTCATCACCTAATTAATTAATTAATCATTAATTAATTGGGTCACTTTATGCTTTATTACACCTAAGCTAAAATTAGGAGTGCTTTTATTTAATTATTTGCTTTTATTAGTTAGTTGCATTTTGCATGATTAAAGATTTTAATATTAGAACATTTTGTCTCATTTATTCCTATGAGGACACTTGACATGTTCTAATCTAACCCCAATCTAGGGTTAGCTTTCATCCTTTTCATAGGGATTGATTCATTGTAATTGTTTTTCAATTCTCTACGGCAACATATTCACAACAATTGTTCACATAATGCAAAATTGGTGTTTTCATCATATTTGAGTTGTAGGGAAATCATATCTTGCTTATTTCTTCATAGTGTGATAGGTTTATTGTTGCAAGTGTTTCATGGGAGTTGTGGATTGGATCAGTCAATTCCAACACAAACTAGATATTAAGTTTATTGCATCAAATCACATGATTGAATTTATTTAATTTAATTAAATCTAACCTACACCTCTGATAGAAAAAATAAGGCAATCAATGCAACAAATGCTCTAATAAACTTAAGAATTAAACTTCCTTGGTGCTTGCATGAGATCTTGGATATGACTGAAATGTTGATAGGTTAAGATGTCAGATCTCTTGGAGATATTATCAATTTGGTAGCATGTACCTATATGATCATTAAGCACTTCAACATATGGAAAATATCCTTGATAGGGATGTTTTAATAGATTTTTGGGGATGAATATGAACAATTGAGATTAGACTATAGATTGGATGGCTAGGATGAATTTGCATATGACGAAGGGATGAGAGAGATGCAAGATGAAGGATGTGATGAAATAATTAATTAATAGCCACATTAGAGATATAAGAGGCAATCAAGTGGAGGCTTGGGGTGAGTGAAAGTGGATGAAGGAGATTGACTCATGTGATGGATGATCAAGATTACCTTAACTTGAATGAAAGGTCAAGATGTAAAAGGTTGAATTTTGGCCTCTTGCAATGAAGTGAATATGAATTTTTATTTTCAAATGAGATGAAAAATGGGGAATGTGCATTAGTCTAATTAGTTAAATTAACACATATTTAATTAACTAGTGATGGAAGAAAGTTAATCTAATTAATTAAATAAATGTGATTTATTTAATTAAATAGGAAGGGAAATTAGTTTAAGTAATTAAATAATATAATTAATTTAATTAACTACTATCTAGGATAGATTAACTAATTAATTAAATAATTTAATTAATTAATTAATAAAAAATGATGTAGGACTAATGATGGTGGTCAAATATATGGAGATACTAGGTTAAAGTTTATAAGAAAATTTTAAGTGTCTACAAATAGTATTAGCTTCATGTGTTATATGGGTGAGGCAAGAGCCTACAAAATGCACATTTAGGGAGGGATTTATAGTGAGGCATGCAATCTTCTAAAGTTTATCCATTTTTGATAAGGATATGTATCTTTTTAAAAGGAGTTGTAGAGGTATCCTACCAATCACTATATCCTATGGGGAGAAAATTTTCTTTGAAAATGGTTCAAATATTCTGTATGCAAAAATAATACCACCTTATGAAGGGGAAAGGGGGTTTATATAGGAAAAGAGGAGAGCCTAATAGAGAAAAATCAAGCCAAAGAGGGGACACAAGCTTATTTTTAGAGAAGGAAATAAAGAAAGAAAAAAAATACAATCTACTATTAAAAAGATAATGTTTGGGAAGGAAAATGAAAAAATTACATAAATTTGAATGACTTGTAACTATGCCAAAATATGACAAGGTCACACATGTTAGGGGAATGATTTTCCCCTCTTATTAGTATTTTTCACCCAAGTGACTCTACAACTTAACATGGGTCACCTAGGTCTTGAGGTCTCCCACTTGTACCCTTGTAGCTTAAGGTAGGCGTTAGGAAATTTGAATGGTAAAAATTTCTATTAGACAAAAAGGATGGAAAACAAGAGGGAAAAACACTTGAAGAAGGATATTAGAGAAATAGGAGAGCTTCCATCAATGAAAAAAAGGATTTGAGGAGAAATGAGTACACCATGTGGGTTATGAACTAGATTACCAAATCATCACCAACACATGTATGTTGACCCATGCAACTTTGGGTGTTTAAAGGGCCACACCACCATTTTCATTTACCCATGCTAGGGAAAAATTTTAATTCTTTCACATTTATCTCTAGCCCATGTGTTTACCATGTCTATCATACAAGATGTTTTATTTGATTGTCACATAATTTATTTATGAAACTTATTACTTTACATGATTCATGTGCTTACATGCGTAGCTTACATTTATATTTCATTTATTATTATTTTCTCTTGTTTGATTCCTTTAATCCAATACATGCAACCAATTGAAGGGGGAATATTTTATTTCTAATACTCCTTTATTAAGCTTGTAGATAGCTACAATCACCAATACAAATATTCATCACCATGTTTAGACAAAATTATTATATGACATGGAAACATTCAATATGTTAGGAATAGGATAAAAAAGAAATATAAAATAAAATGAATGCAAAAGTAAAATATAAAATAATATAAAACATAGAGAAACATATATACAAGGTTCACCCAATATGGTATAGGTCCATGGAGAAACAACCAATCCTTCCTTTATCCTGTCTAAAAATATGAAGGGATACAACCTAAAACACATTCATTGTAACTTCATCTTCTCTCTATCACAATCTCCTCACAATACAATATCATACTCAATCATAATAAAATGCCATCATAAAAAGGGGTTGTCTTCTAGGGCAAGAAAAACCAAAATATTCTCTATTGTTAGATATGCAACCTAATAATAAATGATTAAAATTTACAATGAATAATTATATATAATTTAATATGGCTTTAAGGGGCATTGCCCTCAAAACCTAGCTGGGGTACATAACCCATAGACCTCCTGTGGAGGGGAAGGGCCCTTAGATCCCGTAGGAGAGGTACACCCCTCACCCACCACTCTATAAATATTAACCAATAATATTAGGCCCCATAACCAACACAATATGCCTTGTCATCCTATAGTTGCCATTAGGCATCACATTACCATTACCACTATTTATATAGGTAGATTTTTTTTCTAACCCTACTCTCTTAGGTTCTCTCTATCCCTCTCATGATCTTTGATAATATATTTGGCCTATAATTATTATTTTATTTTATTTTTTGATACATAAGAGTTTTTTTTATATATTAATTTATAAGCGAAAAGCATACAACTATTTGCTAAGCAGGAAAACCAATGCTTCAAAGACACCCTAACACAACCAGACACCATACATCCTTCAGATACTTCAATAAAAAAGATAAGATTTTTAAAATTTGCAAAACCAATGTCAAAACCTAAAACCCCAGCTCGAGCAACCACTTACATACTTATCGAGAACTATAAATTGCAAAAACCAAGAAAATTACTAAATTTTAGGAACCCATTAAGCTTTGCAAAGGGCTCGAAGTCCCGTATCCACTCAAAACCACCAACCACCATTAAACCGAGTATTTCCTTAAGGTACTCCACTGCAATAGCAACAATCATCCGATGGTGCATGAGAGCCACCCCGCTTAGGTCCAAAAGAAATGGATAAAACTTCACTACCTCATCAATCTCCCACAAGAGCTTCAAATCATCTAGGCACGAGATCCTAGTGCCTAAAATTGCTAACTTTAGAACCTCCTCCACACCACCAACCAAACCCTTCTTGAACAACGTCACCAACAACTCCTTCGCCTTTGGCTTAGGGACATGACTATCAAGTAAAGAGGCCAAGAACCTCAAGGAGATATGTGTGTTATCCCTCCCACACTCCTTGTGCTTGAGATGCGTAGTGCCCAAAATCATTTTAACTGCTACGATTGTGAGAGGGTCGATGTTGAGAAAAATTCGCTTTAGCCTTTGGTCCTTTATCTCGCAAAATTTTGTCTACCTTGAAGATGCCTTCAAAGAGATTGGAGTAGCCGCTCCAAACCATGCCACACCCTCCACCGAGACTTCAATTATAAAATTCGAGTGCCAGACCATTGTTACCCACATATGACACTATAGATCGAGCAATTGCCACCAAACAACCCACCACCGTTAACACAACGACAATCACCAAAAATGCGTTATTACTCTGAACATTCCGTCACCTCCACACATTAAAAATTCCCTCACTTGCCTAGCAATGCTTACATCACACAAGTGAGGAATCATTGCCAAGTAAGAAAGTTGTCCTTGCAACATAATTTTTGTCTTGCAAATCCTTCACTGTGAACGAAGCCTTCATTAAAGAACACACTTAAACTAACATCCTCCAAGGCATGTAGTCGGTTTAAATGTCCTCTCCACCCTATCACTCTTCAAAGCCTCCAACTTCCACCTTAGCTTAAACACCCCTACATGGAGGCCACGTACCCCGACCCATTAGAAGCCCTTCGCTAGCTTGGAGGAGCGCCCTCACAACTACCCACAATTTGGCCTATAATTATTATTACCTTTACTTGTGTGAAAAAAGCTACTCATTGCATATATTTTCTTTATTTTCTAAGTTCCCATGGAGCACACATGCTAAAGGATGAACACAAATGATGAGATCTAGTGGGGTGCATTACTTTACATAGACCTTAATATCCTTTTATGTTTGAATATTTACTTTACATGCATGTCTATGAGTGCTCATTTACTTTAAGGTACATGTTCACAATAGAATTCACATGCACCTCATAGCAAAGGGAAAGTATATTGTAACATTTCCAAACCCATGCTGATTCTTATTTAGTTTAGGGAAAATTTCAATAAATGGTACAATTGCATATCGATGAATGGTATATTCTTAAGTCAACTTGAGCTTATTTCCTCATTCATCAACCTTTTTCATTTACACATTCCCATAAATTTGATCCTTATCCCATCCCTATCCTCACTCATTTGTATGTACCTACCATCTACCATTTATAATGTCCATACATGCACTTAAATCGACACATCCATTATCCAACTTGATATTAAATCACTTTTCTAAAAAAATGTCAATTTTGTGGCATGCAAAGTTGATCCCACACCATGTAGAATTGACCCAAAATTTAAAAATCTGCATTTCAAATATTGTTGACTCTTGTTTATTCCACTCTAATTATTATGATATATATTGATAAATATTTAAACAATCAATTTCTATGTCTCGGTATTCAAAAGAATTTAATGTGCATTCATTCAACATTTATTATTCATTAAAAACTAGGCATTGCTAGAAGCATCATTCTAGGAATCTTTTGATTTGAAGCACTAACAAGAACTTAATCTTGCATCATCATTGTATAGTATTTTGCATGATTGTAGAGTGTTGTCTTTGATCATTGAATCACAATCATAAATCATTCTAATCAAGGGATTGACCTAGGAGAACATAACTTTTATGATCCCACAATCACTCCATGGTATTTTTAAATATCATTAATATTGAAACTTATCTTAGAGTAGGAAATTTGTTGAATTAGAAAGTAGAAGTGCACAATTGCTCAAATCAAGTTTGTGTGTCTTAGGACATATCCACACCTACAATGATCATGAGCCATGGGAACAATCCACAATAGAGTGATTAATTGTTCCAATTTCAATGTGAAGTACATACAAATTAGATTATTTTCCAATCTCAAAAAATATATATTTTTAACATAACATCAAACTTATTCATCTACATTGATCTCAGAGCTAAATACCATAATCCTTCAGAGTTAATTTCTTAAAATTATAATTTATTTTATATGTTTTATCACTTCCTAATATTTATTCAATTTAATCTAAGTTAATTATAAGGAATCTAAATTTACCCTTAGGAAAGAGCATGATCATGTCCAAATATATTTCTATATAGAAGGCATTCCCTTTGTGAGAGGGAATGATTTGACTTGACTTATCTATGCTTGAGAATACATATTAATGGTGTAATACAATTAAATTTATACTAGTTGTCAAAGTCTAAAAAATACATGAAATTATCATTTGTTCATGTGTTAGTGTGACTGTAATAATCATGTTTCATGAGACACTATCACCCATCAAAATATCATGATAAGAGATGTTGCTTAAAATTCCTCCATACTTTATGAATTGGGATAAATAATATGATTACCTCAAGAGAAAACCCATGTCTTTTGAACACTATAGTAATCATATTCTATGTGACAATGTCTCATTATTTCTTGTGGTTAAATACTTTATGAGCATCCACCAAATTTTTACACTTGATATACATGCAATAAACTTAAAAATAATTTATATTTAATATAAAATATAAAATATATTATATTTATATATATTTATTGTTAAACTATATTTATTTTATATATCAAATATATAATATAATTATTTTTATTTTTATACATGATAGTTTATATAGTATAAATTAGTAAATTTATTCTTAATATAATATTATATTATAAAATTATATATATTATATGTTTAATATTTATTTAATTATTTTACGTATTAATTTTTTATTTTAGTTATATTTATTACTATATATTATATTATGTTTGTCTAGGGTTTCTTAATTACTTATGACCCTCTAAGGCTTAAAAAAGAGATAGAGAATGGTGACCACTAGAAGAAAAATCAAAGCTACTAGCTCAAACTAAAGCATTGGTGCTCCAATAAATTTATATAATATTAAATATATTATATATTAAATTTATATTTTAATTATATTTATTAATACATATTATATTATGTTTATCTAGGATTTGTTAATTGTTTATGACCCCCTAAGGATGAGAAAAAGAAAGAAAATGGTAACATTAGGAAGAAAAATCAAACCCATTGGTTTAAATTGAAGCATTGTTGTTCTAATAAATTTTACCTCGCACAAGTTTGAATATATATTTGTTATTTAGCTATCTATTTATTTAACATAAACATTTAAATTATAGTTCTATATTGTATAAATTATTATATATAAATATAATAAAATATATGATTATTTTAATATAACATTTAAATTAATGAGATAGATCAAAAGAGAGATAGAGAGAGGGAGAGAAAGAGAGTGAGAGAGAGCATGAAAGAGATAGAGAACACATACATAAAGGGGGGATACAAAGATATAGAGGTAGATAGAGAAATTATTTTTTCTTTACATGTCTTTACAATTGGATCATGTGTATTGTTATTAATTACCAAACCGGATTATGGAACATATGTAAAGATATCAACTAACACACACTTTCAACCATCTCTTAAAATTTTAATTAAAAATTATTGCTCTTCAAATTGTGTATCCTCTTATAACGAGCTTCACAATCTTTACAAATGGATCAAATCTTCTTCTTGTTGTTATATGCAAGATATTACTTGACATAAATATATGTAATTTATATAAATTTTTCTTAAGGTTATTGCTATCTAAACTCAATTTTTAAGTCATACATGTTTAGCTCATTTGTATGGCCTCCAATATTAGTGATTGTTTCACTTTTTTTTTATCATTGTAACTTTTGATATTTAGTGTTTGCAAACATCCAAATAATTTGCTAAAAAATAAAATAAAAGTCTCACAGTGGATCCACATTCCTTATGAAAGAAACTAAGCCACCAGTTTTCTTCAATCAATTTATGGGTAAAATATAAAATTTCTTTGCTTGAACAAAAAATCCTCCTATTATGGGTAAAATATAAAATTTCTTTGCTTGAACAAAAAATCCTCCTATATATAGCCTCATATAAACTATCTTTGTTCTGCGATCACAAGTGACTTCTTATTTGTATTATCTTTTTATTTGATTTTTGGGTGTAATGAGCATTCCTAGTTGAAGGTTTCTAGTACACATTTCCAAATTACCAATAATCTAGTACTATAAACAATTCTACTTCTATCCTTCAACATGCCTATGCTGCTATCACCCTTTAGACTATAACCACATGAACTTAAAAGACACATTTATGATTGATTGTAAGGATCTCGACTCCTTAGGATACATCCATACGACATTTTTGTTTGCAAAAAAAGAAACAATCAATTTGAAGATGCCACCCATCTATGAAAGTATAGATCACACAGAACACCACTTGCTTAATGACCTTACAATTGACCTCATACATTACCTCATTATATACCAAAAATACTAAACTCAACAAATACAATCTTCATCCTCATACCCATTGTGTGATTGCTAGATTAAATTATGTTATAAAAAATTAGGTACTTGAATAAAGAATTGCTCATTAATTACCACTTTAGAAACGAGGGGAATGATAATGGAGCTAAGGGCCTTATAGCTAATGTCCGAGCAGAATCCTCCGTTGAATAATCTGATCCAATTTTGAGTACAAACCGGCAATGAATATGATACGGCTTGCACTTGGAGCCAAAATAACTAAATGCTTCCCAAAAACACTTCTTATTTATCGTGGGTGGAACGAGAAAATTAAGGGAAGGTGGGAGCGGCAGAAAAAGTAAAAACAGGGAAAACTCAAAGATCGTACAACGAAACCCGCTGGTCCCCCTTTCACTATTCTCAATTTTCTTTAATTAAATAAAGAATAAAATAAAATTAAAAAAATAAATAAAATTCAGCGGAACACAAGATCTAATTAGGAACGAGGCATACAAAATCGTTAGGGAAGAAAAGGAATTCAAACTCCTTCACAAGAGAGAGAGAAAAAGGAGTGGCGATTAAAATAATATTTGGGTTGTCTTGTGGTGTGGCGTGGCGTGGGGAGTGGGAAGGAAAAGGGAAGGGAAGGGAAGGGAAGGTGGATATACTAAAGCGGCGAACCGGCCTTGTATTATTTCCATTTGATTCTTCTCCACCTGTTTCTCCATTGCCCTATCAGGGAATGGGAGATTGGCGGTTTAAGGGGTCTCATGTGGTTTTTCATTTTCTCTAATAAATTTTGAAATGTAGAGGAATATAAATGCATAGGGTTTATTCTTTTGTTGTTTTTCATTTTTAACGAACCAATTAGTGTAACCACCCATGTTGGGTTCTTGGCTAGATGAGGTGAGTTTTATCATGATTATACGGTATCATGTGTTTATATGGATGATGATGTGGAGGATGTGGGGTTGAGGAAAGAAAGGGAGGTGAGGTGGGGTTAGATCTGGTCTGTCCAGGGAGTTTTGAACAAATTGGTGGGATTGAGATTGGGACTGGGATTGTTTGTTTCGATTGCGTAGAAAATACGTGGTGTAGTGATGGGATGAAGTTCAATAATGGGCAGAAAGGAGGAGGAGAGGCGATGGAGAAAAATATGAAGTGGGGGACATGCGAGGAATTGTTGTTGGGAAGCGCAGTGGAGAGATACGGAACGCAGAATTGGGAGTTGGTATCCAAACAACTGCAAGCCAGGCTTCCATACCTTTTCTTTTCTCCAGAGGTGCGTCGCATTTTATGGTTGAGTTTCGGCGGAGGAGGCGTGTTTT